>CM038711.1:4970781-5000781 GCA_021613375.1 Megaleporinus macrocephalus
TCTCTCTGTGTTTGAGTGGGTTCCTCCGGGTACTCCGGTTTCCTCCCACAGTCCAAACACATGCACGTTAGGATCCTCACTCTAAACTGCCCATAGGTGTGAATGTGTGTGTGAGTGTGTGTTGGCCATGCGATGGACTGGCAACCTGTCCATAATGTACCCCGCCGGCCTCGCCCTATGACGCTGGGATTGGCTTCAACTGCTGTTTACATTGTGTATAAGTTTCATGATGAATGGACCAATAGAAATACTCCAGAATAGCTTGGTAAATATTCTGGTTCCATTGACTTACATTGAAAGTAAAGACAGTTTTTGTCCTCTCCTGTAAAGCTACTACTTTTTAGATGCATGTTTTTCTTTGGACAGTGATATATATATATATATATATATATATATATATATATATATATATATATATATATATATATATATATATATATATTAAATGGTAGTGTATGGGTGTATGTGTGAGTTTATCTGTCTGCCCTGAGTGGTCCACCGGGAGTTCTCCCAGCACTGGCCACAAACTTTAGCACCCAAGAAGCACAAGAAGACCCAAACAGTGTATCCACATGGACCAGCGAGCAGTGTTAGTGGGGAAGTGCCAGAGAGAGGCTGTGGTGCTGCTTTCTTCTCCTTCGGAAGAAAGAAAGAAACCCGCAGCTTTGATGTTGCGCAGCGTTTCTCGATGTCAGCATCAGCGCTCTCACACCAGGAGCTCGTTCTGACTGCAGTCTTATTGATTTAAAAGATTAGCCATCGCTCCAAACACCACGAACACTCTGCATCCGCAAATGAGATTTCCTTTTGTATGTGGAAATTAGGCAGTGAGACCTCACAGATCGATCTCTCCAGAGGCTGTAGCAATTTCATCATCTGCTTTCAATCCGGCTGATCCATACGGATTATATATATATATATACACACACACACACACATATATACACTACCGCTCAAAAGTTTGGGATCACAGTGAAATGTTCTTGTTTTAATGGAGTATCTTCTTCATTAACACAACAATGGACTGACGGGTCTCTAAAGAAAGTTGTTTCTTTCTGGTCATTGTGAGTCGGTCAGCAAGCCATCAACTGCTGATCTTCAGATACTAAACTAACCTAGAATGTTGTTCCCTTTTATACTCACTTATTAGTAGAATGTTTTTCAGCTGTGCATAACAATTGATTAAGAGTGTCCTAACAACCAATTAGTCCAATAACAGCCTTAACTTGGATTGGTGGCCGTACCAGGAGATTTAGACAGAGGACTGAGAATTGCTGATAATAGACTATATGGAAAATAAGCCTCTATATAAAAATAGACTTTAATACAAACATTTCTATTCTTTAAAAATCATCTGAGACACTTAAATTAATTGAGAAACAGACAATATTGTTTGTGAATTGCATGAAAATGGCATGAAATGAAATTATAAAGTGATCCTAAACTTTTGAGCGGTAGTGTACATACACTATATACACTATATTTTAAAACAGTTCTAAATTGTTTGGCTGGTTGTGCTCTTAAACCTTTAACCGGTAGTGTTCTAAAACTATATATATATATATATATATATATATATATATATATATATATATATATATATATATATATATTTGATGATCTAGTGATTTCTGAAGTGAAGACAAGTTAAGACTGTACAGGACACGGATAACTTATTTATAAGTATATATATAATATGTAAATTTGCATTTTCAGCCTAATGAATATGTAAATATTGTATTGAAATTGACAGATTGAATAGATTTAGTGCTATCCTTGTCATTCTAACCACATGTCACTGTTTCCCTTCTTATTCATGGGTTGTAATAATGCCTATTAATTCCTTTAAGCTGTTTATGGTATAATTATTAACCATTAATACACTCATTTGAAACAATCCACAATTGCTTTATAAAGGTAGTCTTACCCTAAAGAGATACAAATAGAAGACAAGCATTTGTCAATATCTTTGCTAATGAATCCATCAGACCAGAACTAATAATTGGAACTTAATTATCAATTTATCAATACATAATACTGTTATTACATGCTTATAAATGATCTGCAAATGTAATGCAACATATCATTTAGCTACATGTATAAGACCTACAGTTGACTACATTCAAGCTTATTCATTTTAATAACTACTAAACATCTTCCACAGAGAAACAACAAACCATGCAACTGCTCGAGTTTCCAAACTGGACCTTCTGGAAGCGTCCCGTTATAAAGAAATCCAACATAACAACTAACAAATAAGTTACCAAGGCTACTCAGATCTGTACTGCTCCATATCTGTTGCTGGAGCACTCCGCTGGTGCAGTCTGTACTTGCTCCTCAGGTTGAGCCATGTAGGTTAGCGGGTGTGGATTAGAGCTGCTCCTGCTGCTGGAAGCCTCTTCGATGGAGCCTGACCCTTCAAAACCTCCCCCACTGCGAGGCTGCAGGAGCAGGTTTCGTGGCAGCAACCTTCACTGTACGAAGCCCAATTAAGCCAAGAAGGAGCTCAGGCCTCCGCGGCCAAATGGGCAAGAAGAGCAGAGACTGAGGCCTGAAGTCCATGTAGCCAGTCAGACGAGACTATGAAGTTTTAGAGCTCTGCAGTATATTTACACACATACGACTACACACTGTATTTATGTAGCAAACTTTGAAACACTGTTATTACAGACACTTACGAGAACGTAGGTCTAGAAATTGATATACACATATAATTATATAAGATGTCATCTATCTGTAATAATATCTACACCACTAGTCATTACACTGTTGTTGAATGTGTTGTTCATGTGTAACTACACAGTTACTGCACAGTGGGACCAAAATTTATACATATATATATATATATAGATCGATAGATACTTTAGCAATTTTAGGTAATTTAGGTAATTTAGCAATATCTATCTATATCTATATTATCTATATCTATCTATCATATGTTGATTGTCAAACTGTAAGTAGATAAAATAAAATATATGTACATAATATATATATATATATATATATATATATATATATATATATATATATATATATATATATATATATATATACACACACAATGGGAGTGTGTAAAGAATATTTTAGGCCCTCTGAGAGGGCAGAGAGGGCCATGACTGTCCTCCATTGATATATATATATATTTACACAAAATGTAAACATCTGTCATTAGATTAATCGTCTAATCGAAAAAATAATCGTTAGATTAATCGAATATGAAATTAATCGTTAGGTGCAGCGCTCCAATACAAGTAGACTCAGTAAACCTAGTGTAATGTAGTGTAATTAACTAGTGTAATCAATATATTCCAGAAAATATATATGCAGCTTTTACACTGTGATAGACCATAAACTGATTTTTGGCCCAACCCACCCTATCAGTCCATATCTTCCACATCTCCTTTTTTATTTCCCTTCATCTTTCGTCTGCGTCCCTGTCCACCTTTGTGTCCGCTTGCCGTCCCTGGACCTCATCGCTTCTGCTATTTTCCCTTACTTCCACAAAACCACAACAACCTCTCTTTTCTCCGCGCTCATCCGAGCCTGATGAACGATTCGGCCCAACCGACATGAAGTCACGTCTCTCCAGTCAAAGAGCCTGCTGGGAACGCCACAAACCATTCCTTTTCTCTAACAGCGCTCGTTGCCAGGGACGTGCTGCACAGGCGCCGTGTAAGGAATTGAGCACGTAGGCCAGAACTCTGACTGCAGAGAACCTGCTGCTGTACCAAACACACCTTCCTCTCTCAAATCCACAACCTTTTCTCCCTACATCTCCTTCTTTCCTTCCTCGACAACGTTCCTTCTCTGCCTCCCCTCCTGTGTTTACACGCTCACTCTCTCTCTCTCTCTCTCTCCCCATTATCTTCTATAAGGCTCGAGAGTTCAGTGAAGTGGCTACTGTTACTGTGTCGAACGTAATTTAGCGTTTTTAATTTAGCATCACTGCAGTTTCACACACTGAACCCTAAACAGGATTTCCACCAATTTCCACCAAGCAAAATTAAATAAACTGTAAACAAACTCATTCCCAGTGGTTTGGTGGGAAATGCTGTTTCAGAGAAACCTACCAATCAGAACTGCTCACAGAGGTGGTGAATGGAACCAGATGTCCGCCTCTAAGAGCTCCCCCATGGAAATTTTGTATGTTCTCCCAGTGTCTGTGTGGAGTGTGTATGTTCTCCAGTGTCTGTGTGGAGTTTGTATGTTCTCCCAGTGTCTGTGTGGAGTGTGTATCGTCTCCCAGTGTTGGTGTGGAGTTTGTATGTTCTCCCAGTGTCTGTGTGGAGTTTGTATGTTCTCCAGTGTCTGTGTGGAGTGTGTATGGTCTCCTAGTGTCTGTGTAGAGTGTGTATGGTCTCCCAGTGTTGGTGTGGAGTTTGTATGTTCTCCCAGTGTCTGTGTGGAGTGTGTATGGTCTCCCAGTGTCGGTGTGGAGTTTATATGGTCTCCCAGTGGCAGTGTGGAGTGTGTATGGTCTCCTAGTGTCTGTGTAGAGTGTGTATGGTCTCCTAGTGTCTGTGTGGAGTGTATGGTCTCCCAGTGTCTGTGTGAAGTGTGTATGGTCTCCTAGTGTCTGTGTGGAGTGTGTATGGTCTCCCAGTGTCTGTGTGAAGTGTGTATGGTCTCCTAGTGTCTGTGTGGAGTGTATGGTCTCCCAGTGTCTGTGTGGAGATTGTTTGGTCTCCCAGTGTCTGTGTGGAGTGTGTATGGTCTCCAGTGTCTGTGTGGAGTGTGTATGGTCTCCAGTGTCTGTGTGGAGTGTGTATGTTCTCCAGTGTCTGTGTGGAGTGTGTATGTTCTCCAGTGTCTGTGTGGAGTGTGTTTGGTCTCCCAGTGTCTGTGTGGAGTGTGTATGGTCTCCCAGTGTCTGTGTGGAGTGTGTATGGTCTCCCAGTGTCTGTGTGGAGTGTGTATGGTCTCCAGTGTCTGTGTGGAGTGTGTATGTTCTCCAGTGTCTGTGTGGAGTGTGTTTGGTCTCCCAGTGTCTGTGTGGAGTGTGTATGGTCTCCCAGTGTCTGTGTGGAGTGTGTATGGTCTCCAGTGTCTGTGTGGAGTGTGTATGTTCTCCAGTGTCTGTGTGGAGTGTGTATGGTCTCCCAGTGTCTGTGTGGAGTGTGTATGTTCTCCAGTGTCTGTGTTGAGTTTGTATGGTCTCCAAGTGTCTGTGTGGAGTGTGTATGGTCTCCCAGTGTCTGTGTGGAGTTTGTATGGTCTCCCAGTGTCTGTGTGGAGTGTGTATGGTCTCCCAGTGTCTGTGTGGAGTTTGTATGGTCTCCCAGTGTCTGTGTGGAGTGTGTATGGTCT
This sequence comes from Megaleporinus macrocephalus, assembly GCA_021613375.1. Classification (NCBI taxonomy): domain Eukaryota; kingdom Metazoa; phylum Chordata; class Actinopteri; order Characiformes; family Anostomidae; genus Megaleporinus; species Megaleporinus macrocephalus. The sequence goes on from CM038711.1 coordinate 4,976,089, forward strand.
CCCAGTGTCTGTGTGGAGATTGTTTGGTCTCCCGGTGTCTGTGTGGAGTGTGTATGGTCTCCCAGTGTCTGTGTGGAGTGTGTATGTTCTCCAGTGTCTGTGTTGAGTTTGTATGGTCTCCCAGTGTCTGTGTGGAGTGTGTATGGTCTCCTAGTGTCTGTGTGGAGTTTGTATGGTCTCCCAGTGTCTGTGTGGAGTGTATATGGTCTCCCAGTGTCTGTGTGGAGTTTGTATGGTCTCCCAGTGTCTGTGTGAAGTTTGTATGGTCTCCCAGTGTCTGTGTGGAGTGTGTATGGTCTCATAGTGTCTCTGTGGAGTGTGTATGGTCTCCCAGTGTCTGTTTGGAGTGTGTATGTTCTCCAGTGTCTGTGTTGAGTTTGTATGGTCTCCCAGTGTCTGTGTGGAGTGTGTATGGTCTCGTAGTGTCTGTGTAGAGTGTGTATGGTCTCCCAGTGTCTGTGTGGAGTGTGTATGGTCTCCTAGTGTCTGTGTAGAGTGTGTATGGTCTCCCAGTGTCTGTGTGGAGTGTGTATGGTCTCCCAGTGTCTGTGTGGAGTTTGTATGTTCTCCAGTGTCTGTGTGGAGTGTGTATGGTCTCCTAGTGTCTGTGTAGAGTGTGTATGGTCTCCCAGTGTCTGTGTGGAGTGTGTATGGTCTCCCAGTGTCTGTGTGGAGTTTGTATGGTCTCCCAGTGTCTGTGTGGAGTGTGTATGGTCTCCCAGTGTCTGTGTGGAGTTTGTATGGTCTCCCAGTGTCTGTGTGGAGTGTGTATGGTCTCCCAGTGTCTGTGTGGAGTGTGTATGGTCTCCCAGTGTCTGTGTGGAGTGTGTATGTTCTCCAGTGTCTGTGTTGAGTTTGTATGGTCTCCCAGTGTCTGTGTGGAGTCTGTATGGTCTCCCAGTGTCTGTGTGGAGTATGTATGGTCTCCCAGTGTTTAGTTTAGTTTAGTTAAACCCATTCATGGTGGAGAGAGGCTATATTAGACATGGTGACCCCTGGTTCCTATCACCACCACTGTAACCAACATCTAAGCACACCAAACCAACCTGTTGGTGGAGCTCCAGTTCACAGTGATAAGGATGTTGTTCAGATGTGGCAGCCTTAACATCGTGCGGAAAGAAATTCGGCTCCAGCCTCTTTCATCGATCACAGCGGCCCTGAGAAGCTCCGTATCGGTTTCAATTTTCCGCGACATATTAGATCTCGGCAGAGAAACAGCTTGTAACGCAGACCGCCTTTGGCTAAGAGTCCAGACAGGTTTATTGTTGTTGTTGTGTTGTTTAGGTCAGAACAGATTTTCGGACGCAGGAGGGCCGTCGCTGCGGGCCAGATTGCGCCACACCTTCACAAGCACCGGACGCCATGATCAAGAGCCGGCGCGAAGCTTTCATGCCGGCCTTCGATTTCCAGACAGCGTTCTTCTGTGTAGCTTGAGCGACTCGCCTTTTATGTGAGGATTCAGCGACCGCCTGGAATTCCCAAGTCATGAATGGATGTGAACTGGAGTGGTGTTCCTGAAGAACGTGTAATATATGCACTTATGCAAGCACTACTATACCACTGCAGCGTATTTTCTCAGAAACATTAGAAAATTCCCAAAGGTGTACAGTCGATTCTGGAAAAAAAAACACGAACCCCCCATGGACTCCCCCCAGGCTCCATCGGGCCTGTAGCTCAATTCACTATTCACTAAGGAAGTATCAGGGTGAGAGCTACAACATACTTTGCTATACGTTCCCTCTCTCTCCCCTCCAGCACTTGCCTAGAGGGACTAGACTGGACTGGACTGCTAGCCAGAGCCAGATATCCGGATACCTGAGTGTTCCTCGGCAGCACCGCTGACCAAGGCCTCACTACAGGCAGTGACAGCAGTGGGCAGTGGGCAGTGGGCAAGTTTGTGTAAAAGATTAAAGGTCAAGTTGTGCAACACATCTGATAATCTCGCATATCATCTATTACCAGTCAAATACAGCCATTCCAGCCTCTCCAGTCATTCGAGCCTCTCCAGCCATTCCAGAAGAAATTACAAATGGGAAAACTGGAATTTTCCAGTCTTGGATACCACTCGGATGCAGCAGTAGTCCAGTGACAAAAAGAAGAGATCACAAAAATATAGAAGGGAATGGGAAAATGACTACCAATGGCCAGAACCCCACCCCCCTCACCCCCTCAACCCAGTTCCTGGTTTCTACTTTAGGAAGTTGGCAACCCTGGAGCAAGTAGCTATTACATTTATATCACACCCATCTCCAGAATGTAGCTTCAGAATACAGATTAATATATCTGTTGTAAACTGGACGTTAGGGAATGACACTTTTGATGGGAAGGTCACTGACTGGAATTCCCAAGTCACTGGGAAAAACACGGAAGCTAGTAACGTCCTCTCCGGGAACGCAGCAATTGTGTTGACGCCTTCGAACCTTCCTGAAAAAAACGTGTCACCACATTTGCACATGTTCCGTCGGAAGCTAATTCATGAAACATTCCGTGTTTATTCCGACGAGGTAGGCAGTGTAGCTTTCACGGCTTCTAGCAAACTTTCAGCTCCCGGTGTCACGAGCGACTTACTCAACAGGCAGCAGGCTTTTGTTCTCAGCCTATAAAAAAATATGGTTATTTCCAGGAAGGACTCGTGCCTAATCTCCGGCTCGGGCGGCTCTTTTCTTAACCCTGCTGTGGAAGCAACATCTAATCTAACTTCAGCTCAATCGGTCATCTCAAAGAAAAGCACCTTTCCGAGGAGAGTAAGCCGGCGTGATTGGAGATGTGTTTTTTGTTTTTTTTCTTCTCCCCAGCGCCGCTGGGAAACAATCAAATCCTCGAGGAGCGGCTGGATTGTGGTTTGATTGGATGATGTTGGGGTGAGTGAAAGCTGAGATTAGTGTGTGGAATTGGCCTGCTAGCAAAGTATCCCCTCACCTTAAACCCCCCTTTTATTCCTGAGTGGAGCGCTGTCAATTACATCAGCCAAAATAACACACTTACCTGTTGAGCCGCCGTTGAATACAGGAGGCAAACGTCCACAGCAGCCGGAGAGAGAGGGCGAGAGAGAGAGAGAGGGAGGGAGGGAAGGGGGAGAGGAGGAGAGGGGAGAAAAAGAGAAAAAACATTGTGAGCATTCAAAACAGACTATGTTTAGCATTATATGCACTTCAGGTGAGAATTTAATGCAGGTCTCTTCTAGATTGTTTGTCTGGAGTTTGTTGTGTCTGTGTGGAGTTTGTTTGGTCTCCCAGTGTCTGTGTGGAGTCTGTTTGGTCTCCCAGTGTCTGTGTGGAGTTTGTTTGGTCTCTCAGTGTCTGTGTGGAGTCTGTTTGGTCTCCCAGTGTCTGTGTGCAGTCTGTTTGGTCTCCCAGTGTCTGTGTGCAGTCTGTTTGGTCTCCCAGTGTCTGTCTGGAGTGTGTATGGTCTCATAGTGTCTGTGTGGAGTGTGTGTGGTCTCCCAGTGTCTGTGTGGAGTTTGTTTGGTCTCCCAGTGTCTGTGTGAAATTCTGCAGTCACTGATGAATTTAATCTGATGTTCACTACTTAGTTCTTTCACACATGACCAGGTTTAGGTCCTTTAGCTATTGGGATTATAAAGAAACGCAGTGTGTTTACAGTCTATGGATGAATGGATGTGCACTGGAGTGGTGTTCCTGAAGAACGTGTAATATATGCACTTATGCAAGCACTACTAAACCACTGCAGCGTATTTTCTCAGAAACATTAGAAAATTCCCAAAGGTGTACAGTCGATTCTGGAAAAAAAAACACAAACCCCCAATGGACTCCCCCCAGGCTCCATCGGGCCTGTAGCTCAATTCACTATTCACTAAGGAAGTATCAGGGTGAGAGCTACAACATACTTTGCTATACGTTCCCTCTCTCTCCCCTCCAGCACTTGCCTAGAGGGACTAGACTGGACTGGACTGGACTGCTAGCCAGAGCCACATAACCGGATACCTGAGCGTTTACTAGTTTGTGTGTGTGTGTATATTGGTGTTCCCCCTAGGTTGTGTGTTCACTAGTGTGTGTGTGCGTGCGCACACATGTGGATGTTTCACTGCCCCTAATATGTGTGTTCACTGTTGTGTGTGTATATTGGTGTTTCACTTTCCTGTAGTCTGTGTTCACTAATATATGTGGGTGTTTCACTGCTCCCTAGGTTGTGTGTTCACTTATGTGTATGTGTGTGTGCATGTGGGTATTTCACTAACCATAGTGTGTGTTCACTAGTGTGTATGTGTGTTTGTGTGCGTGCATGTGGGTGTTTCACTGCCCCCTAAGGTGCGTGTTCACTGTTGTGTGTGTTTGTATATGGGTGTTTCACTGCCCGCCCAGTGTGTGTGTGTGTGTGTACACATGGATTATATGTGGAGGTCAAATTCCTCTGTTTACAAACACAAATTATCAACAGTGGAGCTAACATGATTAGCTATTAGCACAGCCCCCATGCTAACGCATGCCTATGTGCAGCTGATCGTCACTGAAAGTAACGAGGATTCTTCCTCGCTCGTCCCATTTCTTATTACAGAGGCCGACTCTTAATTCAGGGACCGGAGCGAGATATTAATAAAACATAAATTCTTAATAAAACATAATTGTGTTCATATTTCATTAGCTGGCTGAGGCACCTTTGCTATTAATCAGGCTGCGTATTAAAGAGGAGCTGACCGGGACAGCGCGGCTTAATAATTCAGCCCGTCTCACCTGCCATCGCCGGCTCGGGCCAGCTGAAGCCGCGGACAGCTCTCAGCTCGCTCCGGCCGCTAATTAAGCCCCGGCGGCCAATCAGGGTCATGCGCTGGATGGAGGATTTGCATAATTAGGATGGGAAGACGTGGAGATGGGAGATATAATAGAGAGTGTCACACTGCGAGCCGCTATCCTATATGTGCAGGGATCAGCCGAGCTGCTGAATATTAATAGTGCAGGCTGGGAAAAGTGATAGGTCCTTTGAGGTCACTTAAGGGAGCAGAAACTCATTATATATTGATCAGATGTTGATTAGACGGAGTAAATAATGAATATTTCACTGACAGGGTCTTCGTTTTGATTTAGGAGCGCTAGACGGACAGCGGGAATGTAGCGTTTTCACGCGGCAGAGAATTCCGTCATCAGTTTAGCCCAAAAGCTAATCTCAGAACTATCAGGCTATGTAGTCTCAGGCATCAGACAACATATTCATAACCATTTCATATAATGTGAGGCAGCCTTTACTGTCATAGAGATCCAATCAGCACCATTTAGACTTAGATTCACCCCAAACCACTCAGTATGACAACTTAATTATGCAGAATTTTCAGAATTATGGTGAAATTCCCCTCCCATTGTATAAATTGTGTTGTTCATATAATGTGAGGCAGGCTTTACTGTCATCGAGTTCTTATCAGCACCAATCTGACTCAGATTCACCCCAAACCACTCAGTATGACAACCTAATTATGGCAAATTATGGGAGATTTTGGTGGAAAATTTGGGAGATTTTGGTGGAATTCCCCTCCCATTGTATAAATTGTGTTGTTCATGGTTATTTTTCAAGGCAGCCTTTACTGTCATAGAGTTCCAATCAGCACCATTCAGACTTAGATTTACCCCAAACCACTCAGTATGACAATTATGCAGAATTTGGGAAATTTTGGTGGAATTCCCCTCCCATTGTATAAATTGTGTTGTTTATATAATGTGAGGCAGCCTTTACTGTCATTGAGTTCCTATCAGCACCAACTTGACTCAGATTCACCCCAAACCACTCAGTATGACAACCTAATTATGGCAAATATTGGGATATTTTGGTGGAAGATTTGGGAGATTTTGGTGGAATTCCCCTCCCATTGTATAAATTGTGTTGTTCATGGTTATTTTTCAAGGCAGCCTTTACTGTCATAGAGTTCCAGTCAGCACCATTCAGACTTAGATTTACCCCAAACCACTCATTATGACAATTATGCAGAATTTTGGGAAATTTTGGTGAAATTCCCCTCCAATTATATAAATTGTGTTGTTTATATAATGTGAGGCAGCCTTTACTGTCATCTGGTTCCAATCAGCACCACTCTGACTTAGATTAACCCCAAACCACTCAGTATGACAACTTAATTATGCAGAATTTTGGGAAATTTTGATGAAATTCCCCTCCCATTGTATGAATTGTGTTGTTTATATAATGTGAGGCAGCCTTTAGTGTCATCAAGTTCCTATCAGCACCAATCTGACTCAAATTCACCCCAAACCACTCAGTATGACAACTTAATTATGCAGAATTTTGGGACATTTTGGTGGAATTCCCCTCCCATTGTATAAATTTTGTTCATATAATGTGAGGCAGCCTTTACTGTTATCTGGTTCCAGTCAGTACCACTCTGACTCAGATTCACCCCAAACCACTCAGTATCATAACTTAATTATGCAGAATTTTGGGAAATTTTGGTGGAATTCTCCTCCCGTTGTATAAAGAGTGTTGAGCAGCGTGTTGCTCGTCTGCTTTGGGTGACAGTCCTAGCGGAGCGTGACAGTTGCCATGAAAACAGCGACATTAATCACACTTAATTCAGCCTAATCAGGAGTAATTGACAAAGTAACTGTTATGAGTCAGGTAATACGATCAGATTATTAAGCTTGATTACATTACCGTCGGCTGAACGCGAGTGTGTGTGTGTGTGTTTAGCTCTTTGGAGATGAAACGTGTCTTACGGCACACACCTCACAGGATCATGGAGAACCTGGACGTTCTGGGGACGCTTGGCCGCTCGCCACAGACAGAAAGTCTTATTTTTCAAGTTAAGAGCTTCGCTCGGTGTTGTAGTAGCTCAGTGACTCGAGGCAGATGACTCGTTTACTCTGCCTTTAAGAGAGACTGAGGTTCTAAACAGTCACCACAAGATTCTAGGCCACGCAGAAACGCCTGGATCTGAGCAGCAGGTGAGCAGAAACGAGGCAGTGAAAGATGGAGAGATATGCGAGGCTGGAGTTCTCGACTCTGAGAGCCTCTCTTGTGCTCTAGCAGTGAACGTGTAAATGGATTCTATCTGCATCTGAGCTTCATGTTCATTTCATATCATTAAAACCTCATTTTAACTTTTCACATTTGAATTTGATTGATTGTTTAAAGTATTTAATAAACCCATCTGTCTGTCTGTCTGTCTGTCTGTCTGTCTGTCTGTCTGTCTGTCTGTCTGTCTGTCCCCATACCAGTACCAGTAGGTATTTACTTGGGGGAGGGGGGCGAGGGGGGGGTGTATCAGTAGGTATTTAGTGGGGGGTGTATCAGTAGGTATGTACTGGGGGGGTGTATCAGTAGGTATGTACTGGGGGGGGTGTATCAGTAGGTATGTACTGGGGGGGTGTATCAGTAGGTATGTACTGGGGGGGGGGTGTATCAGTAGGTATTTAGTGGGGGCTGTATCAGTAGGTGTTTGGTGGGGGGGGTGTATCAGTAGGTATGTACTGGGGGGGTGTATCAGTAGGTATTTAGTGGGGGGTGTATCAGTAGGTATGTACGGGGGGTGTATCAGTAGGTATGTACTGGGGGGGTGTATCAGTAGGTATGTACTGGGGGGGGTGTATCAGTAGGTATTTAGTGGGGGGTGTATCAGTAGGTATGTACAGGGGGGTGTATCAGTAGATATGTACTGGGGGGGTGTATCAGTAGGTATTTAGTGGGGGGTGTATCAGTAGGTATGTACTGGGGGCTGTATCAGTAGGTATGTACTGGGGGGGTGTATCAGTAGGTATGTATTGGGGGGGTGTATCAGTAGGTATTTAGTGGGGGGTGTATCAGTAGGTATTTAGTGGGGGGTTATAACAGTAGGTATGTACTGGGGGGGTGTATCAGTAGGTATGTACTGGGGGGGCTGTATCAGTAGGTATTTTAGTGGGGGGTGTATCAGTAGGTATGTACTGGGGGGGTGTATCAGTAGGTATGTACTGGGGGGGTGTATCAGTAGGTGTTTGGTGGGGGCTGTATCAGTAGGTATGTACGAGGGGTGTATCAGTAGGTATTTGGTGGGGGGGTGTATCAGTAGGTGTTTGGTGGGGGGGTGTATCAGTAGGTATGTACGGGGGGGTGTATCACTAGGTGTTTGGTGGGGGGGTGTATCACTAGGTGTTTGGTGGGGGGGTGTATCAGTAGGTATGTACGGGGGGGTGTATCACTAGGTGTTTGGTGGGGGGGGTGTATCAGTAGGTGTTTGGTGGGGGGGGTAAAATGTTTGTGTGAAGCGTCTGAAAAGCGTCTCTGTGAGTTTGAACAGTTTTCAGTGTCGCAGTTATTTATGTCCTGACTAAACCACGTCCAACGTGACGGTTCCTGCTCCATGACAGTTCCACAGAGCGGCAGGGAAGGACACCGCGGCTTATTATCCGGCCTGCGCCCGGAATACCAGCAGCGACTTTCCCCGGGAATAATAAGGTGTCATGCGGCGGCGTGTTATGTCTACTAATGGCCGCGGCGGCGCTGGTGGCGGCTGGCTGATTGGCATGGGTGGTGTGGGGGTGGGGGGCTTTTCGAGGAGTCCATCGTAATGAACGAAAATCTGCTTTTCGCTGCTTTTCTTAATGGGAAATCGCGGAGCGTGACTAAAAGGCCTCTCTGCGCCGCCATGCAGAACGCTTTTGCCAATTACCCAAAACCAATACTGGTTGTGTTTTTTTCCCTTTTCTTCTTTTTTTCTCGTTTTTATACACTCAGGAAAAAAGAAGCGAATCAGACACACTTGCGGCTTCATTGGTTGGGCTGCACAGCACTTATTGAACACCTCCGTCTAATGTCATGCTCATTAAAATGGAGATAGCTCCATGAAGAGAAGACCTTAATCTGTGACACCGAGAAAGAAAAAGAAAGGAAAACGGAAAAGCCCTCTGAGGTCCATGAGAGGAAAACCATAGCGGGCTCATATTTGGGGGCCGGATTAGATCAGGCAGGCTTTCTAGGCCCCGGGGGAAGAAGAAATGATCAGAGTTTGTGCTGCTCTTTATTTCCTCTTTATTTTCTCAGATTCATTGTTTGTCCAGAGCGGGAGCATAGAAAGGGGTCAGTGCTGGCGTCTGATCTCGGAGCTTCATCCTGATCTAATGAGACTGTTCTCCAGCTCAGGACGCCACGAGATCCCTCCAGCAATGCCTCATCTTGCTGTCTCTCCGTTCAGGGATGTTTGGAGGGGTGACCCCTGCCTCCTCTCCACCATTCCTAATTCCTCTTTCTGCTGTTTATGAAGTTTCTCCTCCTTCAGAAGGAAGGATAAGCGCGCTGGTCTATATTCTCTTTAATATGCAGCTTCTCGGGTCGGCAATGTCGTATGGCAACATCAAAGGACGACGTACATAAAAGAATACGTTTCCGGAATGCTGCACACCATCATTTTTCCCAGAAGTGTAGCTTGTGCTCCGCTCCAGTGCCGGCTCTGCTGCAACCCTATCCTTTTCAGAGGCTGTGTAATTTAGTCTTGAGCTTCACTTCCTTTCCACAGACTTTGCATTGAAAATAGTTGTTGTTGTTGTTAGCCTAGCTGTTAGCCATCCACTGACACCTGGGATTGAGTGTCACAACCAATCAGTGAGTGTGTACTGTGTATGTGAGTCTATTGAGTATATGTTAGTATATGTACTGTGTATAGCATTATATATACTGTATATGTGAGTATATTGGAGTATACATACTGTGTATGTGAGTATGTGTACTGTGTGAGTATATGAAAGTGTATCAGAATATATATAAGTATATGTGAGTATATGTACTGTGCATATAAGTATATGAAAGTACATCAGAGGATACATAAATATGCATATAAATGTATATGTGAGTATACTTACTGTGTATGTGAGTATATGTGAGTATATGTACTGTGTATGTGAGTATATGTACAGTGTATGTGAGTATATGTACTGTGTATGTGAGTATATGTGAGTATATGTACTGTGTATGTGAGTATATGTGAGTATATGTACTGTGTATGAGTATATGTACAGTGTATGTGAGTATATGTAATGTGTATGTGAGTATATGTGAGTGTATGTACTGCGTATGTGAGTATATGTACAGTGAATGTGAGTATATGTACTGTGTATGTGAGTATATGTGAGTATATGTAATGTGTATGTGAGTATATGAGAGTATATGTACTGTGTATATGAGTATAGGTGAGTATATGTACTGTGTATGTGAGTATATGTACAGTGAATGTGAGTATATGTACTGTGTATGTGAGTATAGGTGAGTATATGTAATGTGTATGTGAGTATATGTAATGTGTATGTGAGTATATTAAAGTATATGTACTGTGTATGTGAGTATATGAGAGTATATGTACTGTGTGAGTATATGTGAATATATGTACTGTCTGTGAGTATATGTACTGTGTATGTGAGTATATGTGAGTATATGTACTTTGTATGTGAGTATATGTACAGTGTATGTGAGAGTATATGTACTGTGTATGTGAGTATATGAAAGTATATGTACTGTGTGAGTATATGTGAGTATATGTACTGTGTGAGTATATGTACAATGTATGTGAGTATGTGAGAGTATATGTACTGTGTATGTGAGTATATGTGAGTATATGTACTGTGTATGTGAGTATATGTACTGTGTATGTGAGTATATGAGAGTATATGTACAGTGTATGTGAGAGTATATGTACTGTGTATGTGAGTATATGAGAGTATATGTACTGTGTGAGTATATGTGAGTATATGTACTGTGTGTGAGTATATGTACAGTGTATGTGAATATATGTACTGTGTATGTGAGTATATGAGAGTATATGTACTGTGTATATGAGTATATGTGAGTGTATGTACTGTGTATGTGAGCATATGTACTGTGTATGTGAGCATATGTACTTTGTATGTGAGTATATTAAAGTATATGTACTGTGTATGTGAGTATATGTGAGTATATGTACTGTGTATGTGAGTATATGTACAGTGTATGTGAGAGTATGTGTACTGTGTATGTGAGTATATGTGAGTATATGTACTGTGTATGTGAGTATATGTGAGTATATGTACTGTGTATGTGAGTATATGTACAGTGTATGTGAGAGTATATGTACTGTGTATGTGAGTATTTGTACAGTGTATGTGAGAGTATATGTACTGTGTATGTGAGTATATGTACAGTGTATGTGAGAGTATGTGTACTGTGTATGTGAGTATATGTGAGTATATGTACTGTGTATGTGAGTATTTGTACAGTGTATGTGAGTATATGTACAGTGTATGTGAGAGTATGTGTACTGTGTGTGAGTATATGAGAGTATATGTACTGTGTGAGTATATGTACTGTATGTGAGTATATGTACAGTGTATGTGAGTATATGTACAGTGTATGTGAATATATGTACTGTGTATGTGAGTATATGAGAGTATATTTACTGTGTATATGAGTATATGTGAGTATATGTACTGTGTATGTGAGCATATGTACTGTGTATGTGAGTATATTAAAGTATATGTACTGTGTATGTGAGTATATGTGAGTATATGTACTGTGTATGTGAGTATATGTACAGTGTATGTGAGAGTATGTGTACTGTGTATGTGAGTATATGTGAGTATATGTACTGTGTATGTGAGTATATGTACTGTGTATGTGAGTATATGTACAGTGTATGTGAGAGTATATGTACTGTGTATGTGAGTATTTGTACAGTGTATGTGAGAGTATATGTACTGTGTATGTGAGTATTTGTACAGTGTATGTGAGAGTATATGTACTGTGTATGTGAGTATTTGTACAGTGTATGTGAGAGTATATGTACTGTGTATGTGAGTATATGTACAGTGTATGTGAGAGTATATGTACTGTGTATGTGAGTATATGTACAGTGTATGTGAGAGTATATGTACTGTGTATGTGAGTATTTGTACAGTGTATGTGAGAGTATATGTACTGTGTATGTGAGTATATGTACAGTGTATGTGAGAGTATATGTACAGTGTATGTGAGTATATGTACAGTGTATGTGAGAGTATATGTACTGTGTATGTGAGTATATGTACAGTGTATGTGAGAGTATATGTACTGTGTATGTGAGTATTTGTACAGTGTATGTGAGAGTATATGTACTGTGTATGTGAGTATATGTACAGTGTATGTGAGTATATGTACTGTGTATGTGAGTATATGTGAGTATATGTACTGTGTATGTGAGTATATGTACTGTGTATGTGAGTATATGTACAGTGTATGTGAGAGTATATGTACTGTGTATGTGAGTATTTGTACAGTGTATGTGAGAGTATATGTACTGTGTATGTGAGTATTTGTACAGTGTATGTGAGAGTATATGTACTGTGTATGTGAGTATTTGTACAGTGTATGTGAGAGTATATGTACTGTGTATGTGAGTATTTGTACAGTGTATGTGAGAGTATATGTACTGTGTATGTGAGTATATGTACAGTGTATGTGAGAGTATATGTACTGTGTATGTGAGTATTTGTACAGTGTATGTGAGAGTATATGTACTGTGTATGTGAGTATATGTACAGTGTATGTGAGAGTATATGTACAGTGTATGTGAGTATATGTACAGTGTATGTGAGAGTATATGTACAGTGTATGTGAGAGTATATGTACTGTGTATGTGAGTATATGTACAGTGTATGTGAGAGTATATGTACTGTGTATGTGAGTATATGTACAGTGTATGTGAGAGTATGTGTACTGTGTGTGAGTATATGAGAGTATATGTACTGTGTGAGTATATGTGAGTACATGTACTGTGTGTGAGTATATGTACAGTGTATGTGAGTATATGCGAGTATATGTACTCTGTACTCTAGTAATGTAAGTTATTCTGATAGTATGTTGTTATACTCTCTGTTGTTGGTACAAGGCAGTGATTTCTGATGTGATTGGACGGTGAGTCTCAGTGTGGAGCTCGGACTCGGATCAGTCTGTGTTCTTCTGGTGAAACTCTGCGACCGAGTCTGAGACGCACTGACCGCCTACACGACGCGCCTCTCTCTCCGCTTTAATGATCCGGAGCCGCCGGGATCCTTTCAGCCAGCCTCCCGGGGGACTGCAGCTGCCCACTGAACCCACGCACCTCTAGAACACACTCCCCTTTGATGCCCCCCGAGCTCGGCCAACAAAGCACTGCACTTTCTTGTTTTTCTCATACAGCTTCGAGTTTAATGCGCGTCTGTCACAGACTGCGGCTTGTTTGCAGCAGGAAAGTTGAGCTGAGTGTAAGAATATAAACCCTGTTTTGAAAAGTTTCACTGCTCAGTTCAGTCAATTCAGCGATAAAAGTGTTAAAGGAAAAAAATAATAAAATGAATAATGTGACAATTTATTTCCTCAAATTATGGATTCTGGAACTAGATACAGGGTGTTATTTTTTTTAGAGTCATAGATTCACAGCTAGTACAATTTTTGGGCTCACTAAGTAAATTAAGCATCTAATTTTATTCATGCTGTCTAAACAAATACTACAGACTTACTCGGGCAAGTCTGAGTACAAATGCTATTGAGACCAAAACAAGTCTGAGAACAAACACTATAAAGTCTAGGACAAGTCTGAGTACAAATACTATCAATACCAAAACAAGTCTGAGTACAAATACTATCAATACCAAGACAAGTCTGAGTACAAATACTATCAATACCAAGACACGTCTGAGCACAAATACCATCAATATAGAGACATGTCTGAGTACAAATACTATCAATAGCAAGACATGTCTGAGTATAAATACTAAGAAGTCCATGAAAAGTCTGAGTGCAAATACTTTAAACTCCAAAACAAGTCTGAGTGCATATACTATCAAGAGTAAAAACAAACCTGAGTACAAATACTATCAATACCAAGACAGGTCTGAGTACAAATACTATCAATACCAAGACAGGTCTGAGAATAAATACTCCTGTCTTTACTTTTTTGGCACGTATTTCACAAAGAAATATGTTGTTTTCCATTAAATACAGGGTTAAATGATTGGTCACTGCATTCAGTTCTTATTTACATCTGATTAAAGGTTTTAGGGAGCGGGCCTGTATTTTGGTAACAGTGGTTGAACAGTACAGTATCAGGAACATGATGTATGTCGACAGAGATCTAATCCCACTGATGTGGCCACATCTTGAGACGGATCGTTGGCTGTATGGGTTTCAGCTCTGATGGCCACGAGAAAAAGATGAAGCCTGTCACTTCCCGACATGGGATACTACCCATGTGTGTATCAGGAGTTTGTCTTCAGTCAGCGAATCGAGGACCCGCGGCCAAGTTGCAGTCTCACACCTGAATCTACGCCTCCAAGACAAGCCGAAGAGGGCGGAATCAATCTTGCTGGTGCTTCTGTCGGCGATTCCCAGATTCAATTTTGCAGAGGAGATGCGCCAATAAATTTGGGCTCAACTTTCAGGAGCCGCCATAAAACTCCCGCTCGATTTGGCGGAAGGAGATTCCGGACTGCTGGATGGAACGGATCTTTGCGGAAATGGCTGCTGCAAATTTAATGCCCCGCAACTCCGACGGGTGTGCGTGGCCCCCGCTACGGCTGTGGATTTTATATTGATTTGAAATAATGAACTGGTCATACTCTCGAGTATATTTTGTAATTGGATTGAAACTGAGCGCTGGAATTGTTGCTGTAATGTTTAATTCATCCGACATCTCATTCCGCTGAAATGATTGATCTAGACGCTGGGTTCCCATCACACTTCGCCACTACAGGCCTTAAGGAATCAACACACACACACACACACACACCTCTGCTGGATTAAACACCCCCAACCGTTGTATTAAATATTCTATTACTGTTTATTTACCACAGTGACTCAGCAAACTACATTACTGCATGATTCAATCACTGAGATAAATAAATAGAGTCCGTCAGAGTGGTCTGACAGGAAGAGGTTCATTGTAGAGATTTCTTTACTGTGGTGGTGATGGGAACCAGGGGTCTCCATGTCTACAACACTTATATAGACTAGCTGTTGTTTACTACCACAAACCACCAGCGAATATACACAACATCTAGCATCTGCTCCTCTTCCTCATTTCTACCTACTTTGGTTCCAAAACTATTCCTCCCTGTTATTATCAGTCACTGAGCCACAGCTGGTACACAGTCTATGGACTCACCAGTAAATTAAGCATCTGATTTTATTGATGCTGAGATCCAGAACAACAAGAATAAATGCTCCAAGATGAGTCTGAGTACAAATACTACCGAGACCAGAACAAGTCTGAGAATAAATACCATGAAGTTCAATATGAGTCTGAATACAAATACTCTCAAGACCAGGACAAGTCTGAGTATAAATACCATGAAGTTCAATATGAGTCTGAATACAAATACTCTCAAGACCAGGACAAGTCTGAGTATAAATACCATGAAGTTCAATATGAGTCTGAATACAAATACTCTCAAGACCAGGACAAGTCTGAGTATAAATACCATGAAGTTCAATATGAGTCTGAATACAAATACTCTCAAGACCAGGACAAGTCTGAGTATAAACACCATGAAGTTCAATATGAGTCTGAATACAAATACTCTCAAGACCAGGACAAGTCTGAGTATAAATACCATGAAGTTCAATATGAGTCTGAATACAAATACTCTCAAGACCAGGACAAGTCTGAGTACAAATACCATGAAGTTCAATATGAGTCTGAATACAAATACTCTCAAGACCAGGACAAGTCTGAGTATAAATACCATGAAGTTCAATATGAGTCTGAATACAAATACTCTCAAGACCAGGACAAGTCTGAGTACAAATACCATGAAGTTCAATATGAGTCTAAATACAAATACTCTCAAGACCAGGACAAGTCTGAGTACAAATACCATGAAGTTCAATATGAGTCTAAATACAAATACTCTCAAGACCAGGACAAGTCTGAGTACAAATATCATGAAGTTCAATATGAGTCTGAATACAAATACTCTCAAGACCAGGACAAGTCTGAGTATAAATACTATGAAGTTCAATATGAGTCTGAATACAAATACTCTCAAGACCAGGACAAGTCTGAGTATAAATACCATGAAGTTCAATATGAGTCTGAATACAAATACTCTCAAGACCAGGACAAGTCTGAGTACAAATACCATGAAGTTCAATATGAGTCTAAATACAAATACTCTCAAGACCAGGACAAGTCTGAGTATAAACACCATGAAGTTCAATATGAGTCTGAATACAAATACTCTCAAGACCAGGACAAGTCTGAGTATAAATACCATGAAGTTCAATATGAGTCTGAATACAAATACTCTCAAGACCAGGACAAGTCTGAGTACAAATACCATGAAGTTCAATATGAGTCTAAATACAAATACTCTCAAGACCAGGACAAGTCTGAGTACAAATATCATGAAGTTCAATATGAGTCTGAATACAAATACTCTCAAGACCAGGACAAGTCTGAGTATAAATACTATGAAGTTCAATATGAGTCTGAATACAAATACTCTCAAGACCAGGACAAGTCTGAGTATAAATACCATGAAGTTCAATATGAGTCTGAATACAAATACTCTCAAGACCAGGACAAGTCTGAGTACAAATACCATGAAGTTCAATATGAGTCTAAATACAAATACTCTCAAGACCAGGACAAGTCTGAGTACAAATACCCTGAAGTTCAATATGAGTCTGAATACAAATACTCTCAAGACCAGGACAAGTCTGAGTATAAATACTATGAAGTTCAATATGAGTCTGAATACAAATACTCTCAAGACCAGGACAAGTCTGAGTATAAATACCATGAAGTTCAATATGAGTCTGAATACAAATACTCTCAAGACCAGGACAAGTCTGAGTATAAATACCATGAAGTTCAATATGAGTCTGAATACAAATACTCTCAAGACCAGGACAAGTCTGAGTACAAATACCATGAAGTTCAATATGAGTCTGAATACAAATACTCTCAAGACCAGGACAAGTCTGAGTATAAATACCATGAAGTTCAATATGAGTCTGAATACAAATACTCTCAAGACCAGGACAAGTCTGAGTACAAATACCATGAAGTTCAATATGAGTCTAAATACAAATACTCTCAAGACCAGGACAAGTCTGAGTACAAATACCATGAAGTTCAATATGAGTCTGAATACAAATACTCTCAAGACCAGGACAAGTCTGAGTATAAATACTATGAAGTTCAATATGAGTCTGAATACAAATACTCTCAAGACCAGGACAAGTCTGAGTATAAATACCATGAAGTTCAATATGAGTCTGAATACAAATACTCTCAAGACCAGGACAAGTCTGAGTATAAATACCATGAAGTTCAATATGAGTCTGAATACAAATACTCTCAAGACCAGGACAAGTCTGAGTATAAATACCATGAAGTTCAATATGAGTCTGAATAAAAATACTCTCAAGACCAGGACAAGTCTGAGTACAAATACCATGAAGTTCAATATGAGTCTAAATACAAATACTCTCAAGACCAGGACAAGTCTGAGTACAAATACCATGAAGTTCAATATGAGTCTGAATAAAAATACTCTCAAGACCAGGACAAGTCTGAGTATAAATACTATGAAGTTCAATATGAGTCTGAATACAAATACTCTCAAGACCAGGACAAGTCTGAGTATAAATACCATGAAGTTCAATATGAGTCTGAATACAAATACTCTCAAGACCAGGACAAGTATGAGTATAAGTACTTCCGAGACCAGAACAAGTCTGAGAATAATTATTACAACGTCCAAGACAAGTCTGAGAACAAATACCATGAAGTTCAATATGAGTCTGATTACAAATACTCTCAAGACCAGGACAAATCTGAGTATAAATACTATCATGACCAGGACAAGTCTGAGTATAAATACTATCGAGACCAGAACAAGTCTGAGAATTAATATTACAAAGTCCAGGACAATTTTAAGAATAAACAGACAATTGAGTACAAGTACTATTGAGAGCAGAACAAGTCTGAGTACAAATACTACAAAGTTCAGGACAAGCTGTAGTACCAATAGTACAAATCTGAGACAAGTTTAAGCACAAATACTATGAAGTCCAAATACTATCAATACCAAAACAAGTCTGAGTAAAATTACTATAAACACCAAGACACAACTACGTAAACAAACTATTAATACAAAGACAAGCCTGAAACTAAATGCTATCAATACCAAGATAAGTGTGAGTACGAGTACTTTCGAGACAAGAACAAGTCTGAGAATCAATTCTACAAAGTCCAAGACAAGCTGTAGTACAAATAGTACGAAGTCCAAGAAAAGTTTCAGCACAAATACTATGAAGTCCAAGTACTATCAATACCAAGACAAGTACTACAAAGTCCAAGAAAAGTTGGAGTATAAATGCTACCAAGACACTATCAAATACTATCAATATCAAGACAAGTCTGAGTATAAATACTATCAAGAGCACAACAAGTCAAAGTACAAATACTATGAAGTCCAGGACAAGACTGAGTAGAAATACTATAAACACCAAGACACAATTATGTGAAAATCTGAAAGTCTGAAAATAAATGCTATCAATACCAAGACAAGTCTGAGTACAAGTACTTTCGAGACAAGAGCAAGTCTGAGAATAAATACTACAAAGTCAAAGACAAGCTGTAGTACAAATACTATGAAGTCCAAGACGAATTTTAATACAAATACTATGAAGTCCGAGACGAATTTCAATACAAATACTATGAAGTCCGAGACAAATTTCAATACAAATACTATGAAGTCTAAGACGAATTTCAATACAAATACTATGAAGTCCGAGACGAATTTCAATACAAATACTATGAAGTCCAAGACGAATTTCAATACAAATACTATGAAGTCCAAGACAAATTTCAATACAAATACTATGAAGTCCAAGACAAATTTCAATACAAATACTATGAAGTCCAAGACAAGTCTAAGTACTAATATGCTTAATACCAAGACGAGTTTGAGTACATATACAAATCCTATTAATACAAGTCTGAGTTTGAATACTATCGAGCACAACAAGTTAAAGTACAAATACTATAAATTCAAGACGAGACTGAGTATGAATCATGTAGCGTACCAGTGAAAACGATGTTGATTATCATGGCGATGATATTATTTATCCGTATCCGTTCAGCTGTTACATACACAGACACACAATTACAGCCTCGGCAGCAGATGATGAAAGCTTATCAACATCAAAAAGCAGGCGAGAGGCTCCTGAGATCATTTGCACTGTTTAAATGCTGAAAACATTAATGAGCCAAACACCTTTAGCTCAGCTCATACCTCAGCCAGGTCATTTAGCACGCAAACTAACCGGCCTCATTACGCTCTCCTTATGGCCGATAATGGCCTACAGTGAACACGTGGAAGGGGTTTAGGGGAAGTGATAAGTGTACCGTTGTCGATGTATGTGCGGAAGAGTTTGCGTTTGCTTCCCACTGTTAGTTCTGAGAGCTCTTCCACTCGCTCCTCTTAAAGTTGCAAAGAGTAAAGCCGTCTGGAACACCTTTCTTCATTCCTTAATGATGAGCCTAGTTATCTGCAGTCTGAACCATATTTATGGCGCGGCACGTCGACTTTACTGCCTCTTATTTATGGGCTGAGACTCGACGATAACATTTACGGCCAAATTTTACAGGGAAATCTGCAGAGTTATTGGATTTGTAATATCCACAACACTGTGTTTATGGGGCCCAATAAGAACACATCTGAAAGTCAAACACATCACATTCTCGACTTGAGTTGCTACAGTACTCTAGAGATATACTAGGAGAGTATATGAAATAACAGAGCCAATTACTTATAATATATATATATATATATATATATATATATATATATATATATATATATATATATATATATATATATATATATATATATCCATTCTATACAGATTCATATATATGGAGTACCTGGAGGAAACCCACTCAAGCACGGGGAGAACATACACACTCCACACTGAACCACCCGGACCGGGAATCCAACCCAGATCATCTTACTGTGAGGAGACAGTGCTGACCACTACACCACCATACTGACCACTACACCACCATACTAACCACTACACCACCATACTGACCACTACACCACCATACTAACCACTACACCACCGTACTAACCACTACACCACCTTACTAACCACTACACCACCGTACTAACCACTACACCACCGTACCGACCACTACACCACCATACTGACCACTACACCACCATACTAACCACTACACCACCACACTAACCACTACACCACCATACTAACCACTACACCACCATACTAACCACTACACCACCGTACTGACCACTACACACCGTACTGACCACTACACCACCGTACTAACCACTACACCACCGTACTGACCACTACACCACCGTACTAACCACTACACCACCGTACTAACCACTACACCACCATACTAACCACTACACCACCATACTGACCACTACACCACCATACTAACCACTACACCACCATACTAACCACTACACCACCGTACTGACCACTACACCACCGTACTGACCACTACACCACCGTACTAACCACTACACCACCGTACTGACCACTACACCACCGTACTAACCACTACACCACCGTACTAACCACTACACCACCGTACTAACCACTACATCACCGTACTAACCACTACACCACCATACTAACCACCACACTTACCACTACACCACCATACTAACCACTACACCACCGTACTAACCACTACACCACCGTATTTACCACTACACCACCATACACACCACTACACCACAATACTAACCACTACACCACCATACTAATCACTACACCACCATACTAACCACTACACCACCATACTAATCACTACACCACCATACTAACCACTACACCACCTTACTAACCACTACACCACCGTACTTACCACTACACCACCATACTAACCACTACACCACCGTACTAACCACTACACCACCGTACTAACCACTACACCACCATACTGACCACTACACCACCATACTAACCACTACACCACCATACTAACCACTACACCACCATACTGACCACTACACCACCGTACTAACCACCACACCACCGTACTTACCACTACACCACCGTACTTACCACTACACCACCATACTAACTACTACACCACCATACTAACTACTACACCACCATACTAACCACTACACCACCATACTAACCACTACACCACCGTACTTACCACTACACCACCATACTAACTACTACACCACCATACTAACCACTACACCACCATACTAACCACTACACCACCATACACACCATAGCTTTTCTATCAACCCTATCAACATTATAACCTTTTTAAAAGTCTATATTAAAGTGTTGATAGATAATAATCTTCTCTGCAGTTCTTGCAGTAAAAGGCTAGTATAGCAGCTCAGGAACAATAACACTGCCACTGCTTTAACAGACAGCTCCACACATTCCTCCTGTACATCCTGGCTATTAAAGTGCTATTCTTACAGTGAGGGAACGATAGCCTCACAGCCCAACCATAAAATAGCACCACAGCACCTTATGGGACAGGAGGGGTCCGTGATAAAACCCACTGTTGAGTGGGACTGAAGGCTTTTTCACAGCTGAATGCTGACTGGCCGCACTCCGGGCAGAAATAGCCGGTGTGAATGCTTGGATGGGGTGCTTTATAGGGGCAGTCAGTGAAGTGAGAGTTATGACCGGAGGCTGGGCGTGAATTCAAAGACGATCAAGGCTGTGACACAGGCTGCTTCAGGCGGAGGGCGCTCTACTGACATTAAAGAAATGCTAACATTAAAAGAAACATTTAGCCTTTACAGATCTCTAAATGTCCCCTCCTGGCCACTTTATTAGAACACCTACATTGTCCTTCCACTCACTGGCCACTTTATTAGAAACACCTACATTGTTGTTCCACTCACTGGACACTTTATTAGAAACACGTACATTGTCCTTGCACTCACTGGCCACTTTATTAGAAACACCTTCATTGTCCTTCCACTAACTGGCCACTTTATTAGAAACACCTACATTGTCCTTGCACTCACTGGCCACTTTATTAGAAACACCTTCATTGTCCTTCCACTCCGTGGCCACTTTACTAGAAACACCAACCTTGTACTTCCACTAACTGGCCACTTTACTGGAAACACCTACCTTGTCCTTCCACTCACTGGCCACTTTATTAGAAACACCCACATTGTCCTTGCGCTCATTGGCCACTTTATTAGAAACTCCTACATTGTCCTTGCACTCACTGGCCACTTTATTAGAAACACCTACATTGTCTTTGCACTCACTGGCCACTTTATCAGAAACACTACATGGTTGTTCCACTAACTTGCCATTTTATTAGAAACACCCACCTTGTGCTTCCACTAACTGGCCACTTTATTAGAAACACCTACATTGTCCTAGCACTCACTGGCCACTTTATTAGAAACACCTTCATTGTCCT
The DNA here is from genome assembly GCA_021613375.1 of Megaleporinus macrocephalus. Lineage (NCBI taxonomy): Eukaryota > Metazoa > Chordata > Actinopteri > Characiformes > Anostomidae > Megaleporinus > Megaleporinus macrocephalus. The sequence goes on from CM038711.1 coordinate 4,998,467, forward strand.
TCCACGCTGTGGCCACTTTACTAGAAACACCAACCTGGTACTTCCACTAACTGGCCACTTTATTAGAAACACCTACAGTGTTCCTTCCACTCACTGGCCACTTTATTAGGAACACCTGCCTCATACGTCTGCTTACTGGCCACTTTATTGGAAACACTTAACATGCTTCCTCTAACTGGCCACTTTTATAGAAACACCTACAGTGTTCCTTCCACTAACTGGCCACTTTATTAGAAACACCCACATTGTCCTTGCGCTCATTGGCCACTTTATTAGAAAACTCCTACATTGTCCTTGCACTCACTGGCCACTTTATTAGAAACACATACATTGTCTTTGCACTCACTGGCCACTTTATCAGAAACACCTACATTGTTGTTCCACTAACTTGCCATTTTATTAGAAACACCCACCTTGTGCTTCCACTAACTGGCCACTTATTAGAAACACCTACATTGTCCTAGCACTCACTGGCCACTTTAATTAGAAACACCCTTCATTGTCCTTCCACTCTGTGGCCACTTTACTAGAAACACCAACCTGGTACTTCCACTAACTGGCCACTTTATTAGAAACACCTACAGTGTTCCTTCCACTCACTGGCCACTTTATTAGGAACACCTGCCTCATACGTCTGCTTACTGGCCACTTTATTGGAAACACTTAACATGCTTCCTCTAACTGGCCACTTTATTAGAAACACCTACAGTGTTCCTTCCACTAACTGGCCACTTTATTAGAAACACCCACATTGTCCTTGCGCTCATTGGCCACTTTATTAGAAACTCCTACATTGTCCTTGCACTCACTGGCCACTTTATTAGAAACACCTACATTGTCTTTGCACTCACTGGCCACTTTATCAGAAACACCTACATTGTTGTTCCACTAACTTGCCATTTTATTAGAAACACCCACCTTGTGCTTCCACTAACTGGCCACTTTATTAGAAACACCTACATTGTCCTAGCACTCACTGGCCACTTTATTAGAAACACCTTCATTGTCCTTCCACTCTGTGGCCACTTTACTAGAAACACCAACCTGGTACTTCCACTAACTGGCCACTTTATTAGAAACACCTACAGTGTTCCTTCCACTCACTGGCCACTTTATTAGGAACACCTGCCTCATACGTCTGCTTACTGGCCACTTTATTGGAAACACTTAACATGCTTCCTCTAACTGGCCACTTTATTAGAAACACCTACAGTGTTCCTTCCACTCACTGGCCACTTTATTAGGAACACCTGCCTCATACGTCTGCTTACTGGCCACGTTATTGGAAACACTTAACATGCTTCCTGTAACTGGCCACTTTATTGGAAACAGATACCTTGTCCTTCCACTCACTGGCCACTTTATTGGAAACAGATAGCTTGCACTTCCACTGACTGGCCACCGTGCTGTAAACTGTGCTGTAAACTGTGCTGTGAACTGTGCTGTAAACTGTGCTGTAAACTGTGCTGTAAACTGTGCTGTGAACTGTGCTGTAAACTGTGCTGTGAACTGTGCTGTGAACTGTGCTGTAAACTGTGCTGTAAACTGTGCTGTGAACTGTGCTGTAAACTGTGCTGTAAACTGTGCTGTAAATTGTGCTGTAAACTGTGCTGTGAACTGTGCTGTAAACTGTGCTGTAAACTGTGCTGTAAATTGTGCTGTAAACTGTGCTGTGAACTGTGCTGTAAACTGTGCTGTGAACTGTGCTGTAAACTGTGCTGTAAACTGTGCTGTAAATTGTGCTGTAAACTGTGCTGTAAACTGTGCTGTAAACTGTGCTGTGAACTGTGTTGTTGAGGTGTAGCAGGTGAGATGTTACAGGACGGCGTACAGAGGCTTTGATGAAGTGCTGTTTGCATTCCTGTCATTCATTTCTGCTTTAAAGCCGGCCGGTCCGTTTACACGCCCCCTCGACTGCGTGATGCGTCCACTTCCTTTCATCAAATGTCATCCTGACCTTTAATTACTGGCTGTTTGTGAGCGTCTCTGGGACGAACTGTATTGATTTCATATCTCACTGCTCCGTCTAACATCTCCACCAGCGCTGTCCTCACATACACAACCATTCACAACTCACAACCTCAGACTGTTAGTGAGAAACTGTAAACAAACCGTGAATAAAGAGGTGACAGCGCTTGAGTTTTGTCTGCAATGAGAAACAAATCCGTAGGTAATTATAAAATTATGGAAGAAGCTATAATAACTAATAAATAAGATTCCAACACAAGTTATATCAGTAATGAAGTTCTATTAAAACTATCTATCTAAAGTTCCGATAAGACTTAAATATAGAAGAAAGAGGTTCTAAATTAAAG
>CM038711.1:5005781-5023281 GCA_021613375.1 Megaleporinus macrocephalus
TCCTTCTTTTCTCTCCCTTTCCTATCTCCTTCTTTCTCCCTTTCCTATCTCCTTCTTTCTCTCCCTTTCCTGTCTCCTTCTTTCTCCCTTTCCTATCTCCTTCTTTCTCCCTTTCCTATCTCCTTCTTTCTCCCTTTCCTATCTCCTTCTTTCTCCCTTTCCTATCTCCTTCTTTCTCCCTTTCCTATCTCCTTCTTTCTCTCCCTTTCCCTCCTTCTTTCTCCCTTTCCTATCTCCTTCTTTTCTCCCTTTCCTATCTCCTTCTTTTCTCCCTTTCCTATCTCCTTCTTTCTCCCTTTCCTATCTCCTTTTCTCCCTTTCCTATCTCCTTCTTTCTCCCTTTCCTATCTCTTCTTTCTCCCTTTCCTATCTCCTTCTTTCTCCCTTTCCTGTCTCCTTCTTTCTCCCTTTCCTGTCTCCTTCTTTCTCCCTTTCCTATCTCCTTCTTTCTCCCTTTCCTATCTCCTTCTTTCTCCCTTTCCTGTCTCCTTCTTTCTCCCTTTCCTATCTCCTTCTTTCTCCCTTTCCTGTCTCCTTCTTTCTCCCTTTCCTATCTCCTTCTTTCTCCCTTTCCTATCTCCTTCTTTCTCCCTTTCCTGTCTCCTTCTTTCTCCCTTTCCTATCTCCTTCTTTCTCCCTTTCCTATCTCCTTCTTTCTTCCTTTCCTATCTCCTTCTTTCTCTCCCTTTCCTATCTCTTCTTTCTTTCCCTTTCCTATCTCCTTCTTTCTCTCCCTTTCCTATCTCCTTCTTTCTCCCTTTCCTATCTCCTTCTTTCTCTCCCTTTCCTATCTCCTTCTTTCTCTCCCTTTCCTATCTCCTTCTTTCTCTCCCTTTCCTATCTCCTTCTTTCTCTCCCTTTCCTGTCTCCTTCTTTCTCTCCCTTTCCTATCTCCTTCTTTCTCCCTTTCCTGTCTCCTTCTTTCTCTCCCTTTCCTATCTCCTTCTTTCTCTCCCTTTTCTATCTCCTTCTTCTCTCCCTTTCCTATCTCCTTCTTTCTCTCCCTTTCCTGTCTCCTTCTTTCTCTCCCTTTCCTATCTCCTTCTTTCTCCCTTTCCTATCTCCTTCTTTCTCCCTTTCCTATCTCCTTCTTTCTCCCTTTCCTTGATTCAATCCGTCACCTTTTTGTCTTTCTGTCCCGTGTTCTTTGTTTCCTTCAGTCCTCTTGCCTCCCTTTTTTATCTCCCCATCTCTTCCTCTCTCTCTCTCTCTCTCTCTCCCTCTTTCTCCCTCTCTCTCTTTCTCTCTCTTTCTCTCTGTGTGATGTTATGGAGTCGGTTGCTGTTGATCCGCTGCTGATGGAGACGTCAGGAGTGGAGCTGACATGGTTCCACACTCCGGGTGTCAGATGGTCCGTACGCTCCGTCTATGTTTAGCTCAACGCGCCGCCACTTTTAGCTCCACCAAACCCAACACTGGCATCGTCGTGGTAACAGATCTCAGCACCAATCAGAGCGTGGCAGCTGGTGTCACGTGACCAGCGCTCAGTCCGGAATAAGACCAAACTCAGCAGCGGCGGCAGCAGCGGTGTGAGCTGAAGCGCGGACCACCGCTCTGCAGACACTCTCCAGTCTGCCTGAATCACTCACTGTAAAACTCCCCCCGTCTGGATCCGCCAGCCGCAGACCATAAGACCCCCGCGGACTTCCATCGTAGCTGTACACGAGCGCAAATCGATGCGCTGTAATCCCGCGTGATGAGGTCTCACACGAGATAGCTCTGTTGATTAAACACGTTTAGCTGCCACTGCAGACTCGCTGGGAGATATGAGACCACCCGTCATAATGAGACCACCCGTCACAATGAATCCTGCAGCAGTCAGTTCAGAGTCAGGCGCTGGTCCTCCTGCTGATCACACTTCACTTACATCCAACTATATTATGATGCTACGGGAACGTTCACTGTGAACTCACAGCTCTATCTACTGTCCACTGTGTCCCCTACACGCCCATCAAAACCCACTGACCCACCAGCTCCGCCTACAGACTACCAGCTCCGCCTACAGACAACCAGCTCCGCCTACAGACGCAACGTTTCAATATCAGCACACAACTCGCAATCTGTCATCAGTCAACATGTTAGACTCTCCTACTACTTTCTGGTCCACCTTGTAGATGTAAAGTCAGAGACAGTAGCTCATCTGCTGCTGCACAGTTTGTCTTCTCTAGTCCTTCATCAGTGGACACAGGACGCCGCCCACAGGACACTGCTGTCTGGATAGTTTTGGTTGGTGGACGATTCTCAGTCCAGCAGCGACACTGAGGAGGTGTTTGAACACTCCAGCAGCAGCAGCACTGCTGTGTCTGATCCACTCGCACCAGCACAACACACACTAAGACAACCTGTGGTGGTCCTGACCACTGAAGAACAGGCAATCAATCAAAAGTATGGATACACAGTCCTGTAACTAAAGAACTATAAAGGGCTCCTGTATGGTCAATGGAGCTGATGAAATCTTGGACATTGGGTGTAGATACAAGGAGGCGTTTCTAATAAAGTGGCCAGTGTGTGCATGTTGTTTACATATGTAAGGACATAACACATGTGTGATACATTGTTGAATGAATATATATATATATCCGGTTAAAACCGACTCTGGTTCGTTTTGATAGGTGTGAAAACAGACCCTCGAGAGGAGGTGGTCTCGGTCCGGTTCCAAACGATCTCCGGAGCGGTTAGTTTGTGTTGAGAACATGATCCGACCTCGATCCGACCCAAGTATTAGGGGTGCTCCACAAGTTTGATCTAAACATCTCCTGCAGCCAGGTGTGCTTTGCATTATGGGATGCAGCAGATGGCGTAAACAGAGAACTGGAGAACTGGAGCAGCTAACAGGGCGAGGACAATGAAGCGAGGTCTCTCTTGGACTAGCAGTGAGGGACGTTGTCTACTTGATGTTTGGAGTGAGCTGGGTGGTCTGCAGGTGGACTGTAGTTTGGTATATTATCAGATTATTATTACAGCTATGAACAGATGCTGTCTCTGCCGCTGCTCCGTGATACGCTCTACAAGAAATGTGCAGTAGTTTGGGAAAACCGGATCTTCTCCCTGTGTTTACCTTCTTGCTCCCACGCCAGATAGCTCTGACCAATCAGAGGAGAGAATGTGCTCACATGGTTTGTTGGGGAGCGTTTGGGTTTCTGCCTGTGTGGAAACAAACTTAACCGAGGGGAACCGTATATATATATATATATATATATATATATATATATATATATATATACATACTATTCATTTATATATTTGAAAATGGCCAAATATGTTGGTATGTATCTCCATCTGTGGCCAATAAAATATGATAAATCCATATATCGCCATATATCAGATTTCCATATGGGTTTATAAGATTTTTGCCGGCTCTCTATAAAGCTTTACCAATCTCTCACCCGCGTCTACGGGGGAATACGTTTGTGGGCGGAGCATCATTACATCAACCCTAAAAGAGCATACTCCGTCTACTCCGGTCCTCCGGTCTTCAGGGCCCACTATTTTGCTGCACTGCAGTTGCACTGACTTGCTCTTGAGCTGAATGAGGTGTGTTACGGTTGTGCAGCTCTGGGATTGGCCGCCACTGAAGCGTTTCATAGAAGGAACGCTGATCCAGGATCAACTATCCGGCTTCTTTATTTATATGTACTGTAGGGAGAGTAAACAGATCTGAAACCAGTACTCTTCGTCTAAGGAATGAGCCCAGCAAAGCGAAGCAAATACAGGCATGAGTGTTTCATAACACATCCAATACAGAATATACACACATATACGTGAGGTGGTCTCTTAGGGAAACATATACCGTCACTGTCCAAATAAAAACATGACTAACATTTGAACACGACAGCTGTTGTTTACATTGTGTAAAAAATATAATGATGAACGGACCAAAAGAAAACCCTTACAGAAAATAAGTATACTTAAAGTTCATTTTATTACATAACCTGAGTAAAGTTAAAGTATATTTTCCAAGTATACTTTATTTTAGTTACTATACTAATATCATGGTACTAGTAGTACACTTGTATATGTACTATTTTAATACTTCTTGGTACTGAATTGGCCCACTTTCTAGTTTTTAAAAGTATACTTTTAAGTACACTTTAAGTGTAAGAGTAGTAAACCAAGTATACAACTAGTTTACATCTTTTGTACTGCAACTACACTAAAAGTAAACTTATGGGTTTATTGTTAGTTTACTAGTTTGTTAATTAATCTTCAAAAGTATACATGTAAGTTTCCTTTAAGTGAATTTATCATAGTTTATTCAAGTGTATCATTAGTTTACTTCTTTTAAACTAAAAGGAAGAGAGTATACTTTCAGTTTACTTTTTATGTACTTCTCAGTGATATACTAAACACAGTTATACTTAAGTATGCTGAGGTTATACTGAGAAGTATAGAACAGTCTAAGTATATTTGGCCTTAACTTGTACTTAATCTTTTGATTGAGATAGTAGAAGTAATTATTCTTGCTCTGCACAAAAACACGTCCAGTAGAATATTTATTTAAAATTTGATTTATAAAGATTTATAAAGATACAAATATGTTTCTTAATCTGAGTGTCTTGTTTATTTTACGTGTGTCCAGTGGTGAGTAAGTAAACATTATTAAATTCAATTTTTAGTAAACCTTAAACCTAGTCATATACTGTACAACAATAATATAAGCAGTAAATTATAAGTATTATGTTTAGTTCACTTAAAGAAAACTTACAAGCTAGTAAACTAACAGTAAACTCTTAAGTTTACTTTTAGTGTAGTTGCAGTACAGAAGATGTAAACTAGTTTTATACTTGGTTTACTACTCTTACACTTAAAGTGTACTTAAAAGTACACTTTTAAAAACTAGAAAGTGGCCAATTTAGTCCCAAGAAGTATTAAAATAGTACATATACAAGTGTACTACTATTACAATGACATTAGTATAGTAATTACATCAAGTATACTTAATAAAATTAACTTTAAGTATACTTATTTTCTGTAAGGGTATTTTCTACTTTAACATTTATTTACTTACTAGTGGACACATAAAATTAATAAGACATACTCAGATTAGGAAACATATTTGTATCTTTATAAATCTTTATAAATAAAAATTTCAAACAAGTGCTGTACTGGATGCCTTTTTGTGCAGGACAAGAATACTTACTTATACTTTTCTAAAGTATATCTCAACCAAAGATGAAGTACAAGTAAAGGCTGAATATACTTAGACGGTTCTACATACTTGTCAGTATAAGCCAAGTACACTTAAATATAACTGTGTTTAGTATATCACTGAGAAGTACATAAAAAGTAAATTGAAAGTATACTCACTTATTTTTAGTTTAAAAGAAGTATACTAATGGCACACTTAAATAAACCTCTTTTTTGTAAGGGGTCCTACGGACCAAAGCCCCATATGTTACATCATATATGTCTTGTTGAGGAGGACGCATGCCATATATATACATTTGGACCGGTGTACTTAACCCATGGGCTTCTACACAGGAGTCAGAGAAGAGTTCTCTCCAGATATATTAGGACAATGTATCTGTTTGACGCTGTTCTGTTGTTTGTAATAAACTTATATTTTACAAGACTGTGTCTGCAAAGATTTCTTCAAGCCATCAAAGGAGCACCGCTACAGAAGACAATATACAACAGTAACTAAAGAAATAATAAAGACAACAGAACACAGCCACTGTGTTTACAATCACTACAGCATATCAGCATCTCTCTCTCTCTCTCTCTCTCTCTCTCTCTCTCTCTCTCTCTCTCTGAGTGCCTCATCCTTCTTAAAGAACTGCAGTTTTACTACAAGGCCATAAAAACCCAACTGTGAAAGTAGTCAGTGTTCAATAAATGACGATGTTTAGAAGTTCAGAAATGTTGTGCATGCACTTGTTATTATTCGTTTAAGCTTTTAGCATTCAAATAAAGTGGAAAACTAGAAATCGGCCCTTAAAATCAGGAGCAAATATCGGCCATCGTCTGACCCCGACCTCTAAACATTGGCCTCGGTTATAGAAAAACCCATATCGGTCCATCGCATGGACACACTCACACTCATACCTATGGGTGAATCAACCTGACATGTTTGGACTGCTCTGTAAAGCTTCTTCAACACGTGGAGGCTTCTAAACTCTAAACCAATCTACCAATTATAAATTATAAAATCTGTCTTTACTTATAAAGCATGTTTTAAAGACTGTAGAAGTCAACCGAAGTGTGTACAAGTCCAAATAATATAAAACAAAGAAATATTAACTAGAAACAAACCAAAAACTATCAATCAATACAAAAACATTCAAATCAAATGTTAAAATATTACCTAGGCAAGAATTAAAAAGAGATAAGAAAATGTAGGACTTTTAAAAGACTTAAAGACATCAGTTGTAGATGACATTCTTATGGGGAGTGGTAGGCTAAAGCGTTTTGAATTCAGACATAAAATTTATTTTCCATCATCACAAACAAGAAACCCACAGACAGACCAACAAGAAAGCATGAAAGGCTTTCAAAGCAGTATTAGGCTCCGGGATCATTGGGATCAACGGTAAGGCCAATGTTGGTGGCCAAAAGGCAAGCGAGAGAAACCTCGAGAGTAGCCCCACAAGGTCTGAGCTGATGATATTAAACAAGCCCGGGAAAAAGCAGGAGGTGGCCGAGGTGATTCAGACGAAATTCATATGAAGGAAATGAAAAGGTCAGAGTTTCTACAAAGTCCACTGTCCGTGGACAATTTTAGACAAAAAAATTAAAAATGCAATATGAAATGCAATGGAACAATTTCAGTCATAAAAAAATTAAAAATGCAATATGAAATGCAATGGGACAATTTTAGTCATAAATAAAATTTAAAAATGCTATATGAAATGCAATGGGACAATTTCAGCCATTAAAAAAATGCAATATGAAATGCAATAGAGCAATTTCAACCATAAAAAAATTAATTAATAATGCAATATGAAATGCAATGGGACAATTTCAGCCATTAAAAATTTTAAAATGCAATATGAAATGCAATAGGACAATTTCAGCCATTAAAAAATAAAAAATGCAATATGAAATGCAATGGAACAACTTCAGCCATAATTTTAAAAACAAAATGCAATATAAAAAAATACAATAGGACAATTTCAGCCATAAAAAAATGCAATATGAAATGCAATAGGACAATTTCAGCCATAAAAAAAATGCAATATGAAATGCAATAGGACAATTTCAGCCATAATTTAAAAAAAAATGCAATATGAAATGCAATAGGACAATTTCAGCCATAATTTTAAAAAAAATGCAATATGAAATGCAATAGCACAATTTCAGCCATAATTTAAAAAAAAATGCAATATGAAATGCAATAGGACAATTTCAGCCATAAAAAAATTAAAAAATGCAATATGAAATGCAATAGGACAATTTCAGCCATAAAAAAATAAAAAAATGCAATATGTAATACAATAGGACAATTTGAGCCATAAAAAAATATATATATATATAAAATGCACGCAGCATCTCGAGCGACTACAAAAGTGCTTTTCTTCGGCCGTGTGCTCTCAAATCAGCTCGCGCCAGAACGCTTTGAAGCCTTTAAGATGCTGGACGGGTATCAGATCAAACCGGGCCGTGCAGCTGTGCGAGGGTACCGGGGAAGTTTAGAACCCTGATCAAGAGCCTGGAAAACAGAGAGCGCACTGTGAGCCCGTGCCTGCACGGGGAGCCTGGGGACGAGACATTTTCCAGCGAAGCCGGCCGGACGCTCGCACCTGCCGCCGGATCCAATCACTTGCTAATGACCACGTCTCCACGGAGACCTTCTCAATATCAGCCTTTAATTGGCCGCCGCAACCAAAGCCCCTTTCATTCGCCCAATAGCTGCTCCCCACAATAAAGCGAGCTGTCAATCACAGCCAGCAGCTGACTCTCTCGCCGAGATCTCTCAGAGAGTCTCATTAATGGCCCGAAGTGCATTTATCAACAGGGCCGCGCGCGGGACGGAATTAATTATGCCCATCCGGGGCGGCAGCAGCAGGACATCCCTCTGTCCACGTGCCGGTGATGTTTCTCGCTACAGTGTTTCAGTGCTGATAGAGTCTTTAATAGCCGGTAATTTAATAATTATATCCAGCTTAACGTTCTGATATATAGTGTTCTGCTATCAGTAACATCAGTCAAATGTTTGGACACACCACACAGACTGTGTATGTTTATAACGATATTTTGATCTGAACGTGTTGGTCTGATTGATCTGATACTGAAATTGGTGCCTATATACAAAAATATATCTAAAAAAAACCTTTTACTGTATTTAAATAACATATGAAGATGTGTAATTATATTTATAAGACCTTTAAACCCCCCCAAAACAGCCCACAGGACGATGCCCATAGGACGATGCCCACAAGGCGATGCCCACAGGGCGATGCCCACAAGACAATGTCCAAAGGATGCTGCCTACAGGACGATGCCCACAGGACACTGCCTACAGGACCCTGCCCTCAGGAACGATGCCCAAAGGAAGATGCCCAAAGGACAATGCCCAAAGGACGATGCCCAAAGGACGATGCCCACAGGACGCTGTCTACAAGATGCTGCCCACAGGACAATGCCCACAGGAATGATGCCCAAAGGACGATGCCTACAGGACGATGCCAACAGGATGCTTCCTACAGGACCCTACCCACAAGACGCTGCCCACAGGATAGTTTTGGTTGATGGATGATTCTTAGTCAAGCGGTGACACTGAGCAATACTGCTGTGTCTGATCCACTCACACCAGCACAACACACACTAACACACCTATAATAAGACCTAGAATATAAGACCTAAAAACCCCAACAAAACTGGCCACATGACCCTGTCCACAGGACAATGCTTACAGGACGATGCTCACAGGACGATGCTCACAGGACGATGTCCAAGGGATGCTGCCTACCAGATGCTGCCTACAGGACCCTGCCTACAGGCTGCTGCTCACAGGATCGATATCCACAGGATGCCACTCACAGAATGATGCCCACAGGTTGATGGCCATAGGACCCTGCCCACAAGACACTGCTGTGTCTGAATAGTTTTGGTTGGTAGACGATTCTCAGTCAAGCGGTGACACTGAGGTGCTTAAACACTCCAGCAGCAGCAGCACTGCTGTGTCTGATCCACTCACACCAGCACAACACACACTAACACACCACCACCACGTAGGTGTGACTGCAGTGCTGAGAATGATAAACAAGCCTAATAGTATCTGCTCTGTGGTGGTCCTTTGGGGGTCCTGATCATTAAAGAACAAAGTAATAAAATATACAGAGAATCAGATGAACTACAGTCTGTAAGTGGAGCTCCTGTATGGTAAGTGGAGCTGATACAGTGGGCAGTAAGGTGGAGCTGATACAGTGGACAGTGAGGTGGAGCTGATACAGTGGACTGTGAGGTGGAGCTGATACAGTGGACAGTGAGGTGGAGCTGATACAGTGGACAGTGAGGTGGAGCTGATGCAGTGGACAGTGAGATGGAGCTGATACAGTGGACAGTGAGGTGGAACTGATACAGTGGACAGTGAGATGGAGCTGAAACAGTGGACAGTGAGATGGAGCTGAAACAGTGGACAGTGAGGTGGAGCTGATACAGTGGACTGTGAGGTGGAGCTGATACAGTGGACAGTGAGGTGGAGCTGATACAGTGGACAGTGAGGTGGAGCTGATACAGTGGACAGTGAGGTGGAGGTAATACAGAGTACAGTGAGGTGGAGGTAATACAGTGGACAGTGAGGTGGAGCTGATACAGTGGACAATGAGGTGGAGCTGATACAGTGGACAGTGAGATGGAGCTGATACAGTGGACTGTGAGGTGGAGCTGATACAGTGGACAGTGAGGTGGAGCTGATTCAGTGGACAGTGAGGTGGAGCTGATTCAGTGGACAGTGAGATGGAGCTGATACAGTGGACAGTGAGGTGGAGCTGATACAGTGGACAGTGAGATGGAGCTGATTCAGTGGACAGTGAGGTGGAGCTGATTCAGTGGACAGGGAGATGGAGCTGATTCAGTGGACAGTGAGGTGGAGCTGATACAGTGGACAGTGAGGTGGAGCTGATACAGTGGACAGTGAGATGGAGCTGATACAGTGGACAGTGAGATGGAGCTGATACAGTGGACAGTGAGGTGGAGCTGATACAGTGGACTGTGAGGTGGAGCTGATACAGTGGACAGTGAGGTGGAGCTGATACAGTGGACAGGGAGGTGGAGGTAATACAGTGGACAGTGAGGTGGAGCTGATACAGTGGACAGGGAGGTGGAGCTGATACAGTGAACAGTGAGGCGGAGCTGGTACAGTGGACAGTGAGGCGGAGCTGATACAGTGGACAGTGAGGCGGAGCTGATACAGTGGACAGTGAGGTGGAGCTGATACAGTGGACAGTGAGGTGGAGCTGATACAGTGGACAGTGAGGTGGAACTGATACAGTGGACAGTGAGGTGGAACTGATACAGTGGACAGTGAGATGGAGCTGATTCAGTGGACAGTGAGGTGGAACTGATACAGTGGACAGTGAGATGGAACTGATACAGTGGACAGTGAGGTGGAGCCGATACAGTGGACAGTGAGGTGGAGCCGATACAGTGGACAGTGAGGTGGAGCTGATACAGTGGACTGTGAGGTGGAACTGATACAGTGGACAGTGAGGTGGAGCTGATACAGTGGACAGGGAGGCGGAGCTGATACAGTGGACAGTGAGGCGGAGCTGATACAGTGGACAGTGAGGTGGAGGCGATACAGTGGACAGTGAGGTGGAGCTGATTCAGTGGACAGTGAGATGGGGCTGATACAGTGGACAGTGAGATGGAGCTTATACAGTGGACAGTGAGGTGGAACTGATACAGTGGACAGTGAGATGGAGCTGAAACAGTGGACAGTGAGGTGGAGCTGATACAGTGGACAGTGAGGCGGAGCTGATACAGTGGACAGTGAGGCGGAGCTGATACAGTGGACAGTGAGGCGGAGCTGATACAGTGGACAGTGAGGTGGAGCTGATACAGTGGACAGTGAGGTGGAGCTGATACAGTGGACAGTGAGGTGGAGGTAATACAGTGTACAGTGAGGTGGAGCTGATACAGTGGACTGTGAGGTGGAGCTGATACAGTGGACAGTGAGGTGGAGCTGATACAGTGGACTGTGAGGTGGAGCTGATACAGTGGACACTGAGGTGGAGCTGATACAGTGGACTGTGAGGTGGAGCTGATACAGTGGACAGTGAGATGGAGCTTATACAGTGGACAGTGAGGTGGAACTGATACAGTGGACAGTGAGATGGAGCTGAAACAGTGGACAGTGAGGTGGAGCTGATACAGTGGACTGTGAGGTGGAGCTGATACAGTGGACAGTGAGGTGGAGCTGATACAGTGGACAGTGAGGTCGAGCTAATACAGTGGACAGTGAGGCGGAGCTGATACAGTGGACAGGGAGGCGGAGCTGATACAGTGGACAGTGAGGTGGAGCTGATACAGTGGACAGTGAGGCGGAGCTGATACAGTGGACTGTGAGGTGGAGCTGATACAGTGGACTGTGAGGTGGAGCTGATACAGTGGACAGTGAGGTGGAGCTGGTACAGTGGACTGTGAGGTGGAGCTGATACAGTGGACTGTGAGGTGGAGCTGATACAGTGGACTGTGAGGTGGAGCTGATACAGTGGACTGTGAGGTGGAGCTGATACAGTGGACAGTGAGGTGGAGCTGGTACAGTGGCCGGGTGGGTGTGTTTGTTTACATTTATAAAAACATCATCTAATGTATTGACAGACTCTTTAGGAATCATAACCACACGCTGCGGGCATTGAAATGCTCATGTTCACGCTGAGCCTAACTGAGGACCACTGGTGTGGGAAAGAACACAGCCCACCCTAATCACTTAGGTTAGTATGCTGATGTGGATTTCAGTCCAGGGCCAGTTCCTTCATAAACATTCAGCCCAAGAAGCCACGAGCTACGCAAAACAAGGCAGTCTGGGATTGCAATTAATCAGATCATACATGATACGCTAGCAGGTCTGGAGTGGATAGCAAGTGTTTATCAGAGCTGCATGAAGTGACCCATGACAGCCGAGGACAGAGGACAGAATACTAACAGCAGGTATCAGTCAAAAGTATGGAGACACTATCATGAAGGGGTTGGGACTGTGTTAGAAACACACTGGCGACTTATTTTAGAGCTCTTTTTAATTTACTGATTAAATTCTTTGAAAACTGGGATGCAGGTACTTCAGCATGACATCAAAACACATGCCGCGTGACTGTTGATAACCTGGTGATGTTCTTTGAATGCAAATCGTTACTGTCCAAACAAGACCAAGTATCTTCAAAAGCTAAGCAGAACCAGTCTTTACTTTCAATGCAAGTCAGTGGAACCAGAATTTTGCTTTTGGAGCATTTCTATTGGTCCACAAAAGTTTCACAAACTGTAAACAACAGCTGCTTTCAAATGATATAGAAAAAGAAAAATGGAGAAAAATGAAGATAGGTGTTTTTCATTGGACACCCACGAAATTCGAGTTCAAGGTTTATTTATGTGGCGCCTTTTCCAATAGATGTTATCACAAAACAGCTTTAGAGAAAATCCTAGTCCAAGACCCCAATTTAGAACTAGAATTAGTCACGTGTTTGCACACAGCAGAATTTGACCTCGCATTTAACCCTGCCGTGCCCCCATATACACACACTAGTGAACATACACACCAGGGGACAGTGAAACACCCGCATATACACCCACTAGTGAACATACACACCAGGGGACAGTGAAACACCCACATATACAAACACTAGTGAACATACACACACACTAGGGGGCAGTGAAACACCCACATATACACCCACTAGTGAACATACACACCAGGGGACAGTGAAACACCCACATATACACCCACTAGTGAACATAAACACACACTAGGGGGCAGTGAAACACCCACATATACACACATACTAGTGAACATACACACTAGGGGGCAGTGAAACACCCACATATACACACACACTAGTGAACATACACACTAAGGGGGCAGTGAAACACCCACATATACACACACTAGTGAACATACACACCAGGGGACAGTGAAACACCCACATATACAAACACTAGTGAACATACACACACACTAGGGGGCAGTGAAACACCCACATATACACACACACTAGTAAACATACACACTAGGGGGCAGTGAAACACCCACATATGCACACACACTAGTGAACATACACACTAAGGGGGCAGTGTGAAACACCCACATATACACACACTAGTGAACATACACACTAGGGGGCAGTGAAACACCCACATATACACACACACTAGTGAACATACACACTAGGGGGCAGTGAAACACCCACATATACACACACACTAGTGAACATACACACTAGGGGGCAGTGAAACACCCACATATACACACACACTAGTGAACATACACACTAAGGGGGCAGTGAAACACCCACATATACACACACACTAGTGAACATACACACCAGGGGGCAGTGAAACACCCACATATACACCCACTAGTGAACATACACACTAGGGGGCAGTGAAACACCCACATATACACCCACTAGTGAACATACACACTAGGGGGCAGTGAAACGCCCACATATACACACACACTAGTGAACATACACACTAAGGGGACAGTGAAACACCCACATATACAACCACTAGTGAACATACACACTAGGGGGCAGTGAAACACCCACATATACACCCACTAGTGAACATACACACTAAGGGGGCAGTGAAACACCCACATATACAACCACTAGTGAACATACACACTAGGGGGCAGTGAAACACCCACATATACACCCACTAGTGAACATACACACACACTAGGGGGCAGTGAAACACCCACATATACACACACACTGGTAAACATACACACTAGGGGGCAGTGAAACACCCACATATACACCCACTAATGAACATACACACTAGGGGGCAGTGAAACACCCACATATACACACACAGTAGTGAACATACACACTAAGGGGGCAGTGAAACACCCACATATACAACCACTAGTGAACATACACACTAGGGGGCAGTGAAACACCCACATATACACCCACTAGTGAACATACACACTAGGGGGCAGTGAAACACCCACATATACACACACACTAGTGAACATACACACTAAGGGGACAGTGAAACACCCACATATACAACCACTAGTGAACATACACACTAGGGGGCAGTGAAACACCCACATATACACACACACACTAGTGAACATACACACTAAGGGGGCAGTGAAACACCCACATATACACCACTAGTACATACACATAGGGGGCAGTGAAACACCCACATATACACCCACTAGTGAACATACACACTAGGGGGCAGTGAAACACCCACATATACACACACTAGTGAACATACACACTAAGGGGACAGTGAAACACCCACATATACAACCACTAGTGAACATACACACTAGGGGGCAGTGAAACCCCACATATACACCCACTAGTGAACATACACACTAAGGGGGCAGTGAAACACCACTATACAACCACTAGTGAACATACACACTAGGGGGCAGTGAAACACCCACATATACACCCACTAGTGAACATACACACTAGGGGGCAGTGAAACACCCACATATACACACACACTAGTGAACATACACACTAAGGGGGCAGTGAAACACCCACATATACAACCACTAGTGAACATACACACTAGGGGGCAGTGAAACACCCACATATACACCCACTAGTGAACATACACACTAGGGGGCAGTGAAACACCCACATATACACAGGTTAGTGAGCACACGTGCCCGGAGTGGTGGGCAGTCCTATCTATGGTGCCTGGGGAGCAGTTGGGGTTATGTGCCTTGCTCAAGGGCACCTCAGTCGTGGTCTGCTAGTCCCGGGGGCCGAACAAGCAACCTTCCGGTGACAGGATTGGATCCCTACTGCCCCTTAGCAAGCCAGACATAAGGAAAAGCTCCCTGACAGCAAGAGCAATATAGTAGATGGTATAGTATATTGGGCTACACTGCTGCCCACCTGGGTAACCACCTTACACTATACCAATAAGAGTCCTTGGGTAAGACTCCTAACACTACCTTCACCAATAAGAGTCTTGGGTAAGACTCCTAACACTACCTTCACCTACTGTACAGGTAAACTGTAACACTACCTTCACCTACCCTGTGTACAGGTAAACTGTAACACTACCTTCACCCTACCTGTGTACAGGCAAAACTGTAAGCACTACCTTCACCTACCTGTGTACCAGGTAAAACTGTAACACTACCTTCACCTACCTGTGTACAGGTAAACTGTAACACTACCTTCACCTACCTGTGTACAGGTAAACTGTAACACTACCTTCACCTACCTGTGTACAGGTAAACTGTAACACTACCTTCACCTACCTGTGTACAGATAAACTGTGACACTACCTTCACCTACCTGTGTACAGGCAAACTGTAGCACTACCTTCACCTACCTGTTTACAGGTAAAATGTAACACTACCTTCACCTACCTGTGTACAGGCAAACTGTAACTCTACCTTCACCTACCTGTGTACAGGTAAACTGTAACACTACCTTCACCTACCTGTGTACAGGCAAACTGTAACTCTACCTTCACCTACCTGTGTACAGGTAAACTGTAACTCTACCTTCACCTACCTGTGTACAGGTAAACTGTAATTCTACCTGTGTACAGGCAAACTGTAACACTACCTTCACCTACCTGTGTACAGGTAAACTGTAACTCTACCTTCACCTACCTGTGTACAGATAAACTGTAACTCTACCTTCACCTACCTGTGTACAGATAAACTGTAACACTACCTTCACCTACCTGTGTACAGGTAAACTGTAACTCTACCTTCACCTACCTGTGTACAGGCAAACTGTAACACTACCTTCACCTACCTGTGTACAGGTAAACTGTAACTCTACCTGTGTACAGGTAAACTGTAACTCTACCTTCACCTACCTGTGTACAGATAAACTGTAACACTACCTTCACCTACCTGTGTACAGGTAAACTGTAACTCTACCTTCACCTACCTGTGTACAGGCAAACTGTAACACTACCTTCACCTACCTGTGTACAGGTAAACTGTAACACTACCTTCACCTACCTGTGTACAGGTAAACTGTAACACTACCTTCACCTACCTGTGTACAGGTAAACTGTAATTCTACCTGTGTACAGGCAAACTGTAACACTACCTTCACCTACCTGTGTACAGGTAAACTGTAACACTACCTTCACCTACCTGTGTACAGATAAACTGTAACACTACTTTCACCTACCTGTGTACAGGTAAACTGTAACACTAACTTCACCTACCTGTGTACAGGTAAACTGTAACACTACCTTCACCTACCTGTGTACAGGCAAACTGTAACTCTACCTTCACCTACCTGTGTACAGGTAAACTGTAACTCTACCTTCACCTACCTGTGTACAGGTAAACTGTAACTCTACCTTTACCTACCTGTGTACAGGTAAACTGTAACTCTAGCTGTGTACAGGTAAACTGTAACTCTACCTTTACCTACCTGTGTACAGGTAAACTGTAACTCTAGCTGTGTACAGGTAAACTGTAACTCTACCTTTACCTACCTGTGTACAGGTAAACTGTAACTCTAGCTGTGTACAGGTGCAGATCATTCCTGGTTTGGTGGGAAACCTCTCAGTCCGAGGTGCATGTTGTAAGCCAAACGGCATGCGAGCGAATTCCGAGTCACAGTGGAAGTTGTGCACTCAGACTTTTGACCGATGCTGTTATTCCGAAAGGACTTTCAGGCAATTGATCAGGCTGAGAGTGATCAATCGATCGAGCAGATCACAGCGCGGTCCACGCTGATACGCTTCAAGAGAAGAAGACAGAGAGAGCCTAATCTCTCGCTAATTAATGGCTGGTGTTTTGATTGGATCTAGTATGACAGATTCTCCCCGGAGCTCCAGGGAGCACGTAGCAAAATCATCTGAGTGTTGAAAAATATAATTAAGAAGATTTCAATGTCATTAATGATTTTCCAGCTAAGATAATTAGTCAAATGTGTGCAACACAACAGAAGGGATAACTCTTCACTGTGGTTTGTGCATCTTCCTGGGCTTCTTCGTTAATATCAATCCGTCAGTCACTGTTCTGGGATCATACCTGGATTATATTTGGATTATAATATCTTATAATATTATAATATATAATATCTCTCTCTCTCTCTCTCTCTATATATATATATATATATATATATATATATATATATATATATATATATATATATATATATATATATATATATATATATATATTAGAGATGGAAGGATCGATCAGCCATGTATCGGTATTGGCCTGCAATTCCTATCTGAACCACTAGGTGAAAATACACACCCTTTCATTTTCCACAGACTGACTAAAGCAGCGGCCTCACAAGAACAATGTTCACAATGTTCACCGCATGTGTTGATAGAAAACATGTCTTCTGTCAATTAGTAATATCAGCGTCTCTCG
>CM038711.1:5028281-5035781 GCA_021613375.1 Megaleporinus macrocephalus
ACAGCAGGGACAATCTGATCTAAAGACTTTAAAACAGTCAAAGTTGCATTGCTATGTATCGGATACGTATGGGATTGGGATTTCAGCACCGTTCCCAAATCGGAATTGATTTGATGTGATTTTTTGCCGTTTACTGATGAAAACAGATTCATCCTAACCCTAACCCTAACCCCTAACGCTCAGCGCTCCAGGATGTGGATGGCAGTAGCATCATCAGGGATTATATCCTGGTGATAGGCTCAAAATCAATGCACCACTCGGATACCCATAAATTCCCTAACTTTTACAAACATAAACAAGTCTGATCATGGATAATGGATTTCAAAACTTCTGGCTGATTGTGGATAGCGGATTTTAGTCTAATAAGTCTTAATGCTCAACGTTCCTGGCTGTGGATGGCTGTTGTATCATCAGGGATTATATCCTGGTGATAGGCTCAAGACGAATGTACCACTCTGGTAAATTCCCAAACTTTGCAGTTTTTAACACATTCCCACATCCTGATTGTGGATAACGGATTTCAGCCCAAGTCTTATGCTCAACATTTCTGGCCAAGGAAGGCTGTGGCATTACCCAGGTTTATATCCTGGTGAATATGCCACTCGGGTACCCAAAAAATTCCCAAACTTTTCCACACTTAAACATGCCCACATCCTGATTGTGGATAACGGATTTCAAGTAAGTACTCCTGGTTGCAGATGACTGTGGCATCATCAGGGATTATATCCTGGTGATACGTTCAGGAGGACCATACCATTCTGGTAACTCCCAAAAATTCCCAAAATTTGCAGTTTTTAACACATTCCCACATCCTGATTGTGGATAAAGAATTTCCACACAAGTCTTATGCTTAACACTTCTGGTCATGGAAGACTGTGGCATCACCAGGGATTATATATTGGTGATAGGTTTAAGATAAATATGCCACTTAAGTACCCCCTCAGCAAAAACTTCCCAAACTTTTCCACACTTAAACATGCTCACATCCTGATTGTGGATAACAGAGTTTGACGCTTAAGCACTCCTGGTTGTGGACGACTGTGGCATCATCAGGGATTATATCCTGATGACAGGTTTAGGAGGACCATACCACTCTGGTAACTCCCAAAAATTCCCAAACGTTGCAGCTTTTAACACATTCCCATATCCTGATTGTGGATAACGGATTTCAGCCTAAATCTTACGCTCAACATTTCTGGCCATGGAAGGCTGTGGCATCACCCAGGTTTATATCCTGGTCATAGGCTCAAGGTGAATATGCTACTCGGGTACCCAAAAAATCCCCAAACTTTTCCACACTTAAACATGCCCACATCCTGATTGTGGATAACGGATTTCAAGTTTAGCGCTTAAGTACTCCTGGTTGCGGATGTCTGTGGAATCAGGGATTATATCCCTCTGATAGGTCCAAAACCCTAACCCTAACCCTAGCCCTAACCCTAACCCTAGCCCTAGCCCTAGCCCTAACCCTAGCCCTAGACCTTACCCTAGCCCTAGTCCTAACCCTAACCCTAGCCCTAGCCCTAGCCCTAGACCTTACCCTAGACCTAGTCCTAACCCTAACCCTAACCCTAGCCCTCTAACCCTAACCCTAACCCTAACCCTAACCCTAACCCTAGCCCTAACCCTAGCCCTAGCCCTAGCCCTAGCCCTAGCCCTAACCCTAGCCCTAACCCTAGCCCTAGCCCTTACCCTAGACCTAGTCCTAACCCTAACCCTAACCCTAACCCTAGCCCTAACCCTAGCCCTAACCCTAGCCCTAGCCCTAGCCCTAACCCTAACCCTAGCCCTAAACCAAAGCCTAACCCTAACCCTAATCCTAGCCCTAGCCCTAACCCTAGCCCTAGCCCTAGTCCTAACCCTAACCCTAACCCTAACCCTAACCCTAGCCCTAGCCCTTACCTTAGCCCTAGCCCTAACCCTAACCCTAGCCCTAAACCAAAGCCTAACCCTAACCCTAACCCGGAATCTGACCTTTGCCACAGTTTTAAAACGACATCATTGCCTTTCAGCTCGGATTTGAGGAAGACGTTCGTAGCTGTCCTGGTTTGGTGGAGGGATGGGATTAGCTGGGGAGAAGCGAGCCTGTGCGAGTGCTAGTCTCTGAGTTAATTAGCTGATTTGGCTGAGATCCGTCCCCCGTGTCCCTCACGAGAGATGTTGTGTTCCATTACAGCCGAGCTAACTAACAGCATCTGAACAGCACTGGCGCTCGGCCTCGTATCATGCATGCAAAGGGATGTACAAACTCGTTTGAGGGGCTGATCTGCTCCATCTCTCCCTCCATGCTTGGGTATATGTGTGTTTCAGTGGTGGCTGCTACAGCTGGGCTTCAGTTTGGGCTGTAAATGCAGGCAAACAAGAAAAATACGCAATCACTTTGATGATACCGCTTATGATGCTAGCGCCCCTATGTGATTTCTAATAGTATGTTAGTGCTAAGCTAATATTGGTGCAATACCGGAACCTTCAGCTTGCACCTTTTTGTGGATTCTGGATTTTGGGGGGTGTTTAGGATCATTATCCTCTTGTCATCTTCAGTTTGTTTACAGATGCCTTGATGATTGCTGGCAGAATTTGCTGCTATTTAATTGAATCCAGTTCATTGTGGATTTTGGGGTGTGTTTAGGATCATTATCCTCGTTTCATATTTATCTTTTTTTACAGATGCTGTGATGTTTACTCTCAGAAATTGCCGCTATTTAATTGAATCCATTCTTCTCTCCACCAGGGAAATGTTTTTTGTGGCACTGGCTGCAGCGCAAGCTCATAGCATGATCCATCCACCCCAATGCTAAACAGTTGGAGAGATATTTTTTATTAAATTCTGTGCATATCAATGATGGCTATCATAGCTGGGCCATCAGTTTGGGCCATAAATGTAGCCAAACAAGAAAAATAAAAATAGCATGCTCTTATCTAATGCTGGTACACATGAACCTTCAGCTTATGCCTCTTAAAAGAGTCCATTGTTGATTTTGGGGTGTGTTTAGGATCATTATCTTCTTTTAATCTTCATCTTTATACAGATGCTGTGATGTTTACCTTCAGAATTTGCTGCTATTTAATTGAATCTATTCTTTCCTCTGTGAGAGAAATGCTCTTCGTGGCACTGACTGCAGCACAAGCTCAGAGCATGATCCATCCACTCCCAGGCTAAACAGTTGGAGAGATATTTTTATGAAATTCTGTACATATTAATGATGGCTACCATAGCTGGGCCATCATTTTGGGCCATTATGTAGCCAAACAAGAAAAAGAAAAATAGCATACTGGTACATGTGAACCTTCAGCTTACGCCTCTTAAGAGAGTCCATTGTTGATTTTGGGGTGTGTTTAGGATCATTATCTTCTTTTAATCTTCATCTTTTTACAGATGCTGTGATGTTTACCTTCAGAATTTGCTGATATTTAATTGAATCTATTCTTCTCTCCACCAGTGAAGTGTTCTTCGTGGCACCGGCTGCAGCACAAGCCCACAGCATGATCCATCCTCCTCAATGCTAAACAGTTGGAGATATATTTTTTATGAAATTCTGTGCATATCAATGGTGGCTACTACAGCTGGGCCTTCAATTTAGGTCATATATGTAGTCAAACAAACAAGAAACATAATTACTTTGATGATACATCTGCTAGCGGGCCTATGGGATTTCCAATAGTATGTGAGCGCAAAGCTAATGCTTCTTGGCTGTTATAAAACCTGGGCCGAGATCAGACGTGGCGTCCTCTGAGCCACATGAGTAATCAAATATATTTGCTGTAGCGTTTTAGGCCTAATGATTGTTTTCTGATGGGCGTTTGATAAGCTCTTATAATCTCAACAAAGCTTATTAGACCAAGTTTTTTTTTTTTTTTTTTTTTTTTAGGGGTGTTGAGGTGTTGAGTTGGTTTACTTAACAAATTGTAGCCCTGAACACACACACACCACACACTGCTCACATGGATTAAAATGCTCTGAAAATAAAACCCCACCAAATCCCGCCGGACCAATATTTGTTTTCGCATTTCTCTTCCAGCCCCCCTTTGCAATGCATTCATCCTTCTCCCAGCGACCGGCTTCTACTGAAAGAGTTTAATCTGCCTCTGCAATTTAGGAACGCTAAAGCAGGATTTGTTGGCAAAGGCAGTTTGTTCCCTGAACTCTCTGTAGAGCTGTCGTCTCCTATTGGCTGGGGCTTCAGTGAGTAATCACAAAATGTAATTTGCATGATTAGCAAAGCACAAGCGAGCCCGAGTCTCTCGCATCCTCACAGGCAGCTCACAGGGTCTGGTCTGTAGGAACTTAATTACAAGAGTATCCTTATCCAGCTCCGCAGGAAACACACATGAGCTACACACCAGCAGTTGTTTGGGCTGTTGTCGTGGCGCTGTATCTGCCGCTTCTGAGTGATGAAAGGAATGTAGTCTTGTCGAATCAAGTCAGAGGCATTCGCTCCTACATTCCTTCCCTGCTGGTCTGAGATCACAGTGAGTTCTGTTTCTAATCCTAAGATTTGTTATTCATGAAAGAGAATCTATGAAAACTGACGTAAACTAATAAACTGATGTAGATTACTCTGGAACTCTGGATCTATCTATCTATCTATCTATCTATCTGTCTGTCTGTCTGTCTGTCTGTCTGTCTGTCTGTCTGTCTGTCTGTCTGTCTGTCTGTCTGTCTGTCTGTCTGTCTGCATCTCTATCTATCTATCTATCTATCTATCTGTCTGTCTGTCTGTCTGTCTATCTATCTATCTATCTATCTATCTATCTGTCTGTCTGCATCTCTATCTATCTATCTATCTATCTATCTATCCATCTATCTATCTATCCATCTATCTATCCATCTATCTATCTGTCTGTCTGTCTGTCTGTCTGTCTGTCTGTCTGTCTGTCTGTCTGTCTCTGTCTGCATCTCTATCTATCTGACTGTCTGTCTGTCTGTCTATCTATCTATCTATCTGCATCTCTATCTATCTATCTATCTATCTATCTATCTATCTATCTATCTATCTATCTATCTATCTATCTATCTATCTATCTATCTGTCTGTCTGTCTGTCTGTCTATCTATCTATCTATCTATCTATCTATCTATCTATCTGTCTGTGTGCATCTCTATCTATCTATCTATCTATCTATCTATCTATCTATCTATCTATCTATCTATCTATCTATCTATCTGCAACTCTATCTATCTATCTATCTATCTATCTATCTATCTATCTATCTATCTATCTATCTATCTATCTGCATCTCTATCTATCTATCTATCTATCTATCTGTCTGTCTATCTATCTATCTGTCTGTCTGTCTGTCTGTCTGTCTGTCTGTCTGTCTATCTTACTGCAAAACAGAATCACATGCAAAAGTTTGGGTACTCCTGTTGGACAATCTATCTATCTGTCTGTTGGTCTGTCGGTCTGCACCTCTATCTATCTATCTATCTATCTATCTATCTATCTATCTATCTATCTATCTGTCTGCATCTCTATCTATCTATCTATCTATCTATCTGCATCTCTATCTATCTATCTATCTATCTATCTATCTATCTATCTATCTATCTATCTATCTATCTATCTGTCTGTGTGCATCTCTATCTATCTATCTATCTATCTATCTATCTATCTATCTATCTATCTATCTGCAACTCTATCTATCTATCTATCTATCTATCTATCTATCTATCTGTCTGCATCTCTATCTATCTATCTATCTATCTATCTATCTATCTATCTATCTGCATCTCTATCTATCTATCTATCTATCTATCTATCTATCTATCTGTCTGTGTGCATCTCTATCTATCTATCTATCTATCTATCTATCTATCTATCTATCTATCTATCTATCTATCTATCTATCTATCTATCTGCAACTCTATCTATCTATCTATCTATCTATCTATCTATCTATCTGCATCTCTATCTATCTATCTATCTGTCTGTCTGTCTGTCTATCTATCTATCTATCTATCTGTCTGTCCGCATCTCTCTCTCTCTCTATCTATCTATCTGTCTGTCTGTCTGTCTGTCTGTCTGTCTGTCTGTCTGTCTGTCCGCATCTCTATCTGTCTGTCTGTCTGTCTGTCTGTCTGTCTGTCTGTCTGTCTGTCTGTCTGTCTGTCTGTCTGTCTGTCCGCATCTCTATCTATCTATCTATCTATCTATCTATCTATCTATCTATCTGTCTGTCTGTCTGTCTGTCTGTCTGTCTATTTGCCTTTAGGGGCAGTAAGTATTATCTTTTTGTGGATGTGCAACTCAGAGACAACAAGCAGGACAAGAACAATTTTGAGTTGAAATCTTTGCACCACCCCTACGACGTCCACCCTCACAAAACTGACTTCTTATTTAAATTTCTTAGTGGCCCCTTAAATCCTTAAATGGAGCCAGAACCGTATTTAAGGTGAGATGGGAAATTTTAGATAGGAAGCCAACATTAACCTTGCTTTACTGAGACGTGAACCCACCAACCAGTTCTGGGAGCTCATTGTACAGAACCATTTTTCAAACCCCACCCACTTCCACCTACAGCCACCTTAAATTGGTGCACTGGAATAGTCCAGGTGTAACATCTAGAATGTCTACAGTATGCGCACCAGTGTTAGCTCAGTGCTAACCTACTATTAGAAACTCTATAGCTCTACCACTAGCTCGCACTACCACAGAGGCTGCTTTGTGGCTCTACCTACTTCTCCAAAAGAAGGTCTATTACAGGCTTTTCTCAGTCCAGTGACTAGATTCCAAAGTTTCAGGGAACTGCTTGGCCAAGTTTCTTTCCCATCGGACCAACGGAACCCAGTGCATGGAAGTGTGAGCACATTGCTGCTCAGAACCACAGACAGCTTGTTCAGTCATAATCACTCAAACATGAATTGCGCTGTGACACGCTGCAGCAGAGTGACGCCAGACCAAGCGTAACAGTCGATGGCAAAGCCAAGCGCTTCTATCACTGCAGCACACGGCGGCTCTGAGAAAGGAGTTGAGCTGAAAGGGCCCAAATCAATGTTTATCCAAAGAAAGTAATGCAATGTCAGGACTACAAACATACACTTCACCCTCGTTCCAGAGTCATTCGGTGTGAGGCAGCGATCCGTGATCTGTCTATACGTTCACAGTGAGGCGAACAAACCGGAGAAGAACACATTCCAATAGGAGAAGTTAATAAACCACTCAGAGATTCATTCACGCTAAATTCATCCCAAAACAACGACTACGGGCCTTTAAAGCAGCTCGTACTGAGAAGCTGGAGACTCTGCTCCTGCCTCTACTACATCTACTGAAGCTCCCTGGAGGGTTAACCTGGAGGTAAACCAGGGGCCACAAGTTCACTCCCAATACTGCTTTATGAAACTCAGCCTAGCGTGATGTGACCCGACACCCTCTCAGCCTTCCTCTTTTAACTGCTGAGTCTGAGGGGGATCTTAGCTGCTCGACTGAAGAGGATTTCGCGGAAACTGTTGGATCAACTCTTCACCGTTTCCCATCCCCAGTGGTCTAGTTTAACTTCCACA
>CM038711.1:5038281-5080781 GCA_021613375.1 Megaleporinus macrocephalus
GCAGTGTAACACACTACACTACACCAACTACTGTCATGGTGCCATATACACTGTGGAGAAGTCCTGGTCTGTTCTTCTTTGTAGGACTGGCTGTTTATGGTTCCATCAGAGCATCTCCATGGGATTCAAATCAGCTCTATGATTGGCCACTTCAAACCCTAATTTTGCAGCAGAATTCATAGTTCCACCAAATATGGCACTCAACTAGCAAAGCATCCCCCCACCATAAAACTACCACCGTCATGTTTCACTACATGTACTAGAACCACTGTGGCATCCATAGGCTCCAAGAGACCTGGGGGTGTTTGTTTGTGAGCTCTTGGCTAGCAGTGTTTTTTGTCTTAGAACTCTTCAGTGGATATCATTCTGCTCAGTTCCTGCTCCCAAGAATGACTTCCTTCCGAGGCAAGTGAGGCCTGCAGTTCCTTTAGGTGTTCGCCCGGGTTCTTTTGTGACTTCCTGAATGAGTCATTGTCGCTGTGCTCTTGGAGGAATTCTAGTAGACCAGCCTTCTGGTTTGCTTCACTGCTGCTCTCTATTCAGAGATAATGGCTCTCGCTGTGGTTTGCTGGAGTCCCAGAGCCTTAGAAACGCTTTTGTGACTCTTTTTCCAAACTGATATATTTCTCCTTCTGGAATGTCTTTTGATTGAGACACAGTGAGCAGCTTGTTGAGACCTTTTTGAACTACTTCACATCGCTGGAAAGGTTCTGTTCTAAGTTTAATGTTTAGAAACTCAACAGTAATCGAGCCTGGTTGTGTTTTTCAGTTTTACTGATAATAGATCAATTTAAATCAACTAAGGGGACAATTACTTTTTCACAGCTTCAGATCTGATGACCCAGAAATTTTCCAGCTGGATTTTCTGCTGGAGAGCAGATTTCATGGTTCCATCAAATACATCAACCATTGCCTCGCCATCACACTACCACCACCATGTTTCACAGTTAGTATGATGTTCTTATGGTGGATTGCAGTCTTAGCATGTAACAGAGGAACTGTCTTCCACTTTTGACTCTACAGAACATTATTCAGAAGGCTTGTGAGATGATCTCTTGGTTGGTTCTGCTATAAGTTTTAAAGTTTAGATTCATGGGATGAACAGTAATCGAGCCTGGATGTGTCCAGTTTCATTGATCCCAGTTATCAGCTACACTGGAAGCAACCAAGTAGAAAATTACATTTTCCCAGTAATAGCCATCTGGGTCTAAATGCTCTTGAGCTTGAAGACTGGAAATGACTTGGATTTTCTGGTAGGGGGCAGAATTCATGGTTCCATCAAATATATCAACTCATGTAGGACCTGAACTTGCAAAGCATTGCCTTGCCATCACACTACCACCACCATGTTTCACAGTAAGTATGATGTTCTTATGGTGGATTGCAGTCTTAGCATGTAACAGAACTGCCTTCCACTTTTGTCTCTACAGAACATTATTCAGAAGGCTTGTGAGATGATCTCTTGGTTGGTTCTGCTATAAGTTTTAAAGTTTAGATTCATGGGATGAACAGTAATTGAGCCTGGATGTGTCCAGTTTCATTGATCCCAGTTATCAGCTATACTGGAAGCAACCAAGTAGAAAATTACATTTTCCAGTAATAGCCATCTGGGGCTAAATGCTCTTGAGCTTGAAGACTGGAAATGACTTGGATTTTCTGCTAGGGGGCAGTATTCATGGTTCCATCAAATATATCGTCATGTAGGACCTGAACTAGCAAAGCATTGCCTCGCCATCACACTACCACCACCATGTTTCACAGTTAGTATGATGTTCTTATGGTGGATTGCTGTCTTAGCATGTAATGGGAGAACCGTCTTCCATGTTTGTCTCCACAGAACATTATTTAAAAACACTTAAGGTGTGAGCTGTTGGCTGGTTCTGTTTTTTTTTTAGTTTAGATTCATGAAACAGTTATCTAGCCTAGTTCCACTGATCCCAGTTATCAGCTATATGGGAAGCAACCAAGTGGACATTTACTTTGAGACAGTAATAGCCACCTGGGGTTGGAAAATAGTTTCCATAGTGTCTGTAATAGTCTAAAATCATATGTTGTGTTTGCTCAGGTTGCATCCAGTAGACCTGAAGTGTTAAAATAAAGGAAATATTTAAAAATAAAAGAAAGAAGGCGGGAGCGAATACTTCTTCACAGCACTGCCAGTGCTCTTTGTGTTTACACCTCGTAGGAATCTGTAGAGCTAGCATAAAAGCACTCATTATATCACGGAAAGCAGCTCGGAGGCTCGCACTGTAAAGCTTTACAGAGGTGTAATTGGCTACGACGGCTCGCTGTACCCCCTTAAAGGTCGTCGTTCATTAGCGCGTAACTCCCCAAACTTTGTTAACTCGCCTTCTTTGTACTTTCGGCACACTTAAAGCACACAAAGCACAGTCGCGCTAATGAGTCTCATCTCATTGGCCACCTCTCCATAAACCCACAATGCTTTGCTCTGGATGTCCCCCCGCAGGGCGTTAATGACTTGCCGAAGCAAAGCTATTGCACCTCTTGATGGTGCTGTACTCTGTTCTTTAACGTAACCTCCAGAAATCTCATTAATTCCCTTTTAATTGCGGCGGCTCGGGCCGTCCGGCGGCTACCGGCAAAGGAGAACCTCGACGCCAACGCAGGCCGACGGCCGCCTCGTCCTCGTCCTCGTCCGCTAACAAGCGCGCCGTCCCGATGTAGTCCAGATAATTAATCATTTACATACCACCACTGTCACCTGCGAGGTCACCGGCGTAGCCCCACCTGTGGCCGTCTTATTAAAATGCTAATCGCTAAAGCGCTAACCGGCCGGCTCCGAATCGCTCTCATTATCGCCGCCTTTTTTTTCTTTCTGCGTCCGGGGGATATTTTGCGCCCCCCTCTGGACCCGGGGGAGCCAGCCGGAGGAGATGCGGCGAGAGGACAGAATGAAGCTGTTATGAAAATGGAGAAAAAGTATTCATTTATTCCGGAGTGCGCCGCCGGCTTCTCGGGGCACCGGGGGCTCATTAGTCGAGTCGGACACGCACACGGATTCTCAGATTGCAGGTGTGCAGGCTGAGCTACTGAAGCCGCTGTCGGAGGGAGGAGTGCGGGAACGTTCTCTCTCCTGTCAGTCATGGACCGGGGGGCCTGACCGAGTCACGAGAAAGTGAGCAGAAGGCCAAACAGGTCAGCATTTAATAGGGAATTCAGCGTCTTTGAGGTGTCTGACTGCTCCAAGGGTCTCACACTTCATCACTCGCTTCAAATTTAGAAACTGTTAGATGTATCGGAGCTCTCAGCTTGGCGGGGGGTTAATTAGTGGGTACCACTGTGGAACAGACTCGCTGTGATTGGATTAAAAAGAGTATATTAATTGCTATAAATAAGGTCATAAACCGACAACACATAAATAAAAAGGTCGAGCTCACATTCGTTTATACTGTTAAAGCTCGGATTGTGATGTTTACTGATCTTACTTTCTCTTTTTCATCAGTCAGTATTAAACCTGTCAGCTTTACCAATGTTATAAAGGTGTTATAACTGATTATTAATACTCTGTAGAGTGTTTATGATCTGACTAATAACTACACATAAAGTCAGTTAAGGCCATTCATTCATAACCCATTCATTCTAAAGTGGTACTAATTAGTGTAAGCATCTCTGATGCTCCGAGTATATCTTTAGCTGTTATTGTCATCAGGGTCTACTGGTTACATGTAATTACATAACTACATATATATATATATATATATATACACACACATTCCATTCACATTGTATTATTTTATATACACTGCAATTTGGAAGCCTGGAGTCAATATTTTCAGTAATATAAAAACATATGTAATGTTTTTTTTATTGGGGTGAGCTTGACGTTAGGGAACCAGCCTTGTGGATAGGGCTGCCCATCGCTCCAGACCAGTGTATTCACTGCCCCCTAGTGTGTGTGTGTGTATATGTGTTCACTAGTGTGTGTGTGTGTGTGTGTGAGTGTTTCACTGCCCCCTAGTGTGTGTTTACTAGTGTGTGTGTATGTGAGTGTTTCACTGCCCCCTAGTGTGTGTGTGTATATGTGTTCACTAGTGTGTGTGTGTGTGAGTGTTTCACTGCCCCCTAGTGTGTGTGTGTATATGTGTTCACTAGTGTGTGTGTGTGAGTGTTTCACTGCCCCCTAGTGTGTGTTTACTAGTGTGTGTGTGTATGTGAGTGTTTCACTGCCCCCTAGTGTGTGTGTGTATATGTGTTCACTAGTGTGTGTGTGTGAGAGAGTTTTTCACTGCCCCCTAGTGTGTGTTTACTAGTGTGTGTGTATGTGAGTGTTTCACTGCCCCCTAGTGTGTGTGTGTATATGTGTTCACTAGAGTGTGTGTGTGTGTGTGAGAGAGTTTTTCACTGCCCCCTTGTGTGTGTTCACTAGTGTGTGTGTATGTGAGTGTTTCACTGCCCCCTAGTGGGTGTGTTCACTAATGTGCATGTATGTGAGTGTTTCTTTCCACCCTAGTGTGTGTGTGTGGGTGTTTCGCTGACCTTTAATGTGTGTTCATTAGTGTGTGTTCTCACTAGTATGTGTGCGTATGGAGGGTTTCACTGCCCCTGAGTGTGCATGTTCACTAGTGTGTGTGTTGTTCAATGTGGTTGTTGTTGTAACTTCCTGTCTTGATAAAATTTGAACCACAAGAGATACTGTAAATCTGCTACACGACCACCCTCCACTTGCCCTTGATCCTATATATATATATATATATATATATATATATATATATATATATATATATATATATATATATATATATATATATATATATGTTATAACTATTAGGACTGTTCATCTGTATCCATCTATCCATCTGTAACATTGATTACATCACTAGTAGTTACATTGTTCTTGAAGTTTCATGTGTACCTACACAGTTGTATATATATATATATATATATATATAGATAATATGAGTTCAGACCGCAACATCGCCCCCTATGCTTCCTGTAGTGTATTACACTCAGTCAAAGCAGCCATGCGATTCATGTAAACATTATATTTATATATTTGTTTCAGTTTCCACAATACAAAAGAGACAAGTGTTTGAGTGTTGAGGTTTCCCTGCAGATCTCTTCTGCTCTGTATTTCAGGCGTACATTGTCGCCGGTGTAGGCGCGGTGGTCCGCCGCTGGGCTGTTTTGTGGACCCTGCTGAGCCAGAATGACCTAAAAGCCTGTAATCACAGTGCTGCGGTTCAGCGTGCTGCTCCTCGCTAAAAGCAGCTCTCACAGGTGAGGAGTGCTCGGAGATCCGCAGAGACCGGCGCCTGATCAACTACACGACTCCGCCGTAAATACAGGGTGGGTTTCAGCCTCTCTCACACACTCTTAACCTAAGAGGCTTCTGCTCTGACAGGTAAAGCTCCTGACCACACAGTGACCTTTCAGTCAACACTTAGAAAGCATGTCCAGAACAACTCCACAGCTAGCGCCACAGCTAGCACCGCCACATATGGTATCGCAGTAGTGCAAAGCTAACGGTGATGCACCTGAACAGAAATCTGGTTAGACTGACAGACAGTGATGTATCTAGAACTTAGAACATATCTCAGGCCTTCAGTTCAGCTGCTGAGGTTGTGTCCAGTGGGAGAGCTCCTGGGCCGACTGGACAACTTTCCACTGGACGTCTCAGCCACTGAGGTATGTAGGGATGTTTAACGGTTGTAGGAATCCCCCCGTTAACTCCGCAGCCTGGTTGCCCACTGAGCCGGTGATGCATGCGGCTCCTCCGGCTGACCGGCTGAGTGCTCTGGACGCTGAGTGGACGGTGCAGGGTGGCCGCGGCTCTGCTGCGGCGTGCTGGGCGCCGTGCTGTGCGCTCACTGAAGTGCAACAAAATCAGTTTCCTTCTGCTAACTAAGCATCGCACGCCCACTCTCTCTCTCTCCGTCTCCTCCTCCTCCTTCTCTCCCTCTTTCCCTCTGTCACTTTCTCACTTAACTCCTTCTCTCCTACTCTCCTTCTGTCTCTCTCTCTCTAGCTTTCTTTTCCACTCTCTCTTCCTCATTCATCAACACGCTCAGCGTCCTTCCATCTCGCTTTCCTCCTCCCGTCTCTCTCTCCTGTCCTCCCTTTTAGTCTTCTATGCTTTCTTTCATCTCTTCGTCTCTTCTGCCTACTACTTCAGTAACATATACTTACTTTTTATCCTCCTTTCATCCTCCTTTTCTTTTGATCCTCTAATCTTGTTCTCTCCAGTATCTCTCTCGCATCTTCTTCTCTCCCTTCTTATCATTTTCTCTTTCTTTTCATTTCTCTCTCATTTTTGTTCATCTATTCTTTTCCCTTACTTTCTCTATCTCTATTCCCTCTCTCCTTTAGTCTCTATTCTCTTTCTCCGTTTCTTCTTCTTCCATTTTCTCTCTTTCACCTTCTCTCTTTCCTTCTGGTTTCTCGCTCTCCTTCTTCTTACTCTTCATCTCTCTTCCTCCCCCTTTCTCTTTTCCTTCCTTGCTCTGTTTCTCTCTCTCT
This sequence comes from Megaleporinus macrocephalus, assembly GCA_021613375.1. Taxonomy (NCBI): domain Eukaryota; kingdom Metazoa; phylum Chordata; class Actinopteri; order Characiformes; family Anostomidae; genus Megaleporinus; species Megaleporinus macrocephalus. The sequence continues at coordinate 5,044,759 of CM038711.1, forward strand.
CCTCTGCCTCTGTCTCAAGCGCAAGTTTAGCTTTTGTGTATTGTCAAACTTTTGATCTGTCTGTGTATCAGTCAATTAATCAATCAGTCAGTCAATCAATCAATCAGTCAATCAATAAGTCTATCTGTTTGTCTGTCTGTCTGTCTGTCTGTCTAACAGTCTCTCTGTCTGTCTATCAATCAATCAATCAGTCAATCAGTCTGTCTGTCTGTCTGTCTATCAATCAATAAGACTCTGTTTTTTTGTCTGTGTGTCTGACTGTGTTTCTATCAATCTGTCTGTCTGTTGATCAGTCTGTCAGTCAATTAGTCTCTTTGTCTGTTGGTCTGTCTGTCAATCAGTCTCTCAGTCCATCAGTCTATCTGTCAATCAATAAGTATGTCTGTCTATCAATCAATAAGTCTGTCTGTTGGTCTGTCTTTCAGTCAATCAGTCTCTCTGTCTGTCAATCAATCAGTCTCTCTGTCTGTCTCTCTGTCAATCAATCAGTCTCTCTGTCAATCAATCAATCAGTCTCTCTGTGAGTGAGTCAATCAGTCTCTCTGTCTGTCTGTCAGTCAGTCAGTCAGTCTCTCTATGTGTCTGTCTGTCCGTCAGTCAATCAGTCTCTGTCTGTCTGTCTGTCAGTCAATCAGTCTCTCTGTCTGTCTGTCTGTCTGTCTGTCTGCCAGTCAATCAGTCTCTGTCTGTCTGTCTGCCTGTCTGTCAGTCAATCAGTCTCTGTCTGTCTGTCTGTCTGTCTGTCAGTCAATCAGTCTCTCTGTCTGACTGTCTGTCTGTCAGTCAATCAGTCTCTCTGTCTGTCTGTCCGTCAGTCAGTCAATCAGTCTCTGTCTGTCTGTCTGTCTGTCAGTCAATCAGTCTCTCTGTCTGTCTGTCTGTCAGTCAGTCAATCAGTCTCTGTCTGTCTGTCTGTCGGTCTGTCTGTCTGTCTGCCTGCCAATCAGTCTCTTTGTCAGTAAATCAGTCTGTCTGTATCGCTGTCAATCACTCTGTTTGTCTATCAGTCAATCGGTCTCTCTGTCTGTCTGCCACTCAATCTCTGTTTGTCTGTCAGTCAATCAATCAATCAATCAATCAGTCTGTCTGTCTGTCTATCTAAAAATAGTACATATAAAGGAAATATAAATGATTAGTTAATAGACGTGGAAAATAAAAGCTAACTATCAAATATACTTATGCAATTAAGAAGAAAAACTGTATTACATGCATATGGAACCCCCCCCCCCCCCCCCTGTATAAGCCTCTCTCTCTCTCTCTCTCTCTCTCTGTGTATAAGCCTCTCTGCCTCTCTCTCTCTCTTTCTCTCTCTCTCTCTCTCTCGCTCAGTGTAAGGATCAGATGGGATGATTACTGTTTTCTCGGGGAAAATTGCGGACGGCCCGCCGGTAATTGTGGATGAATTCCCGTGGTGGCCGTTTGCCAGATATCGTTTCAGGAAGAATAAAAGGGAAAGAAAGCAGCTCTTTAAGAGAACGCAATGCTCTTTCCCAGCCATAACCAAATCTCTCTGGACGCCGGAGAGGCTGACCACTGTTAGCGGTCAGGAGGTGAGAGAAAGCCCCGGATTAACGGGGATCTGTGTGTGTTAATGAAGTGAAATGAGTGCAGCGTGAAACGGCCGAGCGAGAGTCGCTGATGTGTGTGTGTGTATATATATATATATATATATATATATATATATATATATATATATATATATATATATATATATATATATATATATATATATATAGATAGATTCACATCCTCATTAGGACGTTAGTAGCTACACCTTCATACAGGATGCAGATCACAGTTTAGAGAGTTTAGAGAAGCTAACACTGTATCTAACAGTGTTCTATATCTAATGTAGGGTTCTATATATAACGTAGGCTTCTATATCTAAGTATTTAGGGTTTTATATATAATGTAGGGCTCTACATCTAAACTAGAGTTCTATATCTAATTTAGGGTTCTATATATACTGTAGGAATCTTTATATAATGTAGGGTTCTATAGCTAATGTAGGGTTCTACATCTAACATAGGATTCCATATCTAACATAGGGTTCTATATCTAACATAGGATCCTATATCTAATGTAGAGCTCTATATCTAAGGTAGAGTTCTATATCTAATATAGGGTCCTATATATAAAACGCAGGATTCCATATGCAATGTAGGATTCTATATCTAATAGAGGATTCCATATCTAATGTAGGGTTCTATATCTAACATGGGGTTCTATATCTAACGTAGGGTTCTATGTATAACGTAGTGTTCAATGTCAGTTTATGTTTTTTTCTTAGAACCGCAAATCCAAGATAAAAGGTTTTGAAAATCCTTAAAATAACATTTTAACTTAATAATAATTAGCGAGCACTTTAGGGGGACTGTCACTGCTGATCTGAGAACAGTCCACCAACCAAACCATCCAGCCAAGAGTATCCTGTGACCACTGATGAAGGACTAGAGGATCACAAACTGCTCTTCTGAGTTCTTTTCTTTTTTCTCTCACTCTTTCTTTCTTTTTCTTTTCCTTTCATTTTATTTCTCTCTCATTCTCACCCGCCTCTGTCTCTGTCCCTCTATCCTTTAGTCTTTGTTCTCTCTTTTTTATCTCGTCACTTTCCTTCTTCCTCTCCTTCTGTATTTCCCTTAGTCTCCTTCTTGCACTCTTTCTTTCTCTCTTTCTTCCTCTATCTATCTATCTACCTATAAAACATAACAGATATAAATTTAACAATATGACAATAAAGCATAGCACAGTAACAGCGTAGCATTACATTAGCAACCACCTGGGATAGAGCAGCAGCATCTTAGCACCACCTTTGTAACCACCAGGGATGAAGCAGCAACAGTATCACATCACATTAGCAACCACCTGGGACAGCACAACAACAGCTTGACAAAACATAATAGCAACCACCTGGGATTGCACAGCAACAGCTTTGCAACACATTAGCAACCACCTGAGATAGAGCAGTAACAGCTTCACAACACATTAGCAATCACCTGGGATAGCCCAGCAACAGCTTTGCAACACATAAGCAACCACCTGGGATAAAGCAGTAACAGCTTAGCAACACATTAGCAACCACCTGGGATAGAGAAGTAACAGCTTAGCAACACATTAGCAACCACCAGGGATGGAGCAGCAACAGTATCACATCACATTAGCAACAACCTGGGATTGCACAACAAAAGCTTGAAAAAACATAATAGCAACCACCTGGGATTGCACAGCAACGGCTTTGCAACACATTAGCAACCACCTGGGATAGAGCAGTAACAGCTTAGCAACACATTAGCAACCACCTGTGATAGAGCAGTAACATCTTAGCAACACATTAGCAACCACCTGGGATAGAGCAGTAACAGCTTAGCAACACATTAGCACCCACCTGGGATAGAGAAGTAACAGCTTAGCACCACCTTAGCAACCACCAGGGATAGAGCAGCAACAGTATCACAACACATTAGCAACCACCTGGGATAGAGCAGTAACAGCTTCACAACACATTAGCAACCACCTGGGATAGAGCAGTAACAGCTTTACAACACATTAGCAACCACCTGGGATAGAGCAGTAACAGCTTTACCACACATTAGCAACCACCTGGGATAGAGCAGTAACAGCTTAGCAACACATTAGCAACCACCTGTGATAGAGAAGTAACAGCTTAGCAACACATTAGCAACCACCAGGGATGGAGCAGCAACAGTATCACATCACATTAGCAACAACCTGGGATTGCACAACAAAAGCTTGAAAAAACATAATAGCAACCACCTGGGATTGCACAGCAACGGCTTTGCAACACCTTAGCAACCACCAGGGATAGAGCAGCAACAGTATCACAACACATTAGCAACCACCTGGGATAGAGCAGTAACAGTATCACAACACATTAGCAACCACCTGGGATAGAGCAGTAACAGCTTTACCACACATTAGCAACCACCTGGGATAGAGCAGTAACAGCTTTACCACACATTAGCAACCACCTGGGATAGAGCAGTAACAGCTTAGCAACACATTAGCACCCACCTGGGATAGAGAAGTAACAGCTTAGCACCACCTTAGCAACCACCAGGGATAGAGCAGCAACAGTATCACAACACATTAGCAACAACCTGGGATTGCACAAAAAAAGCTTGAAAAAACATAATAGCAACCACCTGGGATTGCACAGCAACGGCTTTGCAACACATTAGCAACCACCTGGGATAGAGCAGTAGCAGCTTAGCAACACATTAGCAACCACCTGGGATAGAGCAGTAACAGCTTAGCAACACATTAGCAACCACCTGGGATAGAGAAGTAACAGCTTAGCAACACATTAGCAACCACCAGGGATGGAGCAGCAACAGTATCACATCAAATTAGCAACAACCTGGGATTGCACAACAAAAGCTTGAAAAAATATAATAGCAACCACCTGGGATTGCACAGCAACGGCTTTGCAACACATTAGCAACCACCGGGGATAGAGCAGTAACAGCTTAACAACACATTAGCAACCACCTGGGATAGAGCAGTAACAGCTTAGCAACACATTAGCAACCACCTGGGATAGAGAAGTAACAGCTTAGCACCACCTTAGCAACCACCAGGGATAGAGCAGCAACAGTATCACAACACATTAGCAACCACCTGGGATAGAGCAGTAACAGCTTTACCACACATTAGCAACCACCTGGGATAGAGCAGTAACAGCTTTACCACACATTAGCAACCACCTGGGATAGAGCAGTAACAGCTTAGCAACACATTAGCACCCACCTGGGATAGAGAAGTAACAGCTTAGCACCACCTTAGCAACCACCAGGGATAGAGCAGCAACAGTATCACAACACATTAGCAACAACCTGGGATTGCACAAAAAAAGCTTGAAAAAACATAATAGCAACCACCTGGGATTGCACAGCAACGGCTTTGCAACACATTAGCAACCACCTGGGATAGAGCAGTAGCAGCTTAACAACACATTAGCAACCACCTGGGATAGAGCAGTAACAGCTTAACAACACATTAGCAACCACCTGGGATAAAGCAGTAACAGCTTAGCAACACATTAGCAACCACCTGGGATAGAGAAGTAACAGCTTAGCAACACATTAGCAACCACCAGGGATGGAGCAGCAACAGTATCACATCACATTAGCAACCACCTGGGATTGCACAGCAACAACTTAGCAACACATTAGCAACCACCAGGGATGGAGCAGCAACAGTATCACATCACATTAGCAACCACCTGGGATTGCACAGCAACAACTTAGCAACACATTAGCAACCACCAGGGATGGAGCAGCAACAGTATCACATCACATTAGCAACCACCTGGGATTGCACAGCAACAACTTAGCAACACATTAGCAACCACCAGGGATGGAGCAGCAACAGTATCACATCACATTAGCAACCACCTGGGATTGCACAGCAACAGCTTAGCAACACATTAGCAACCACCTGGGAAAGCTATTCTCATATATTATATTATATTCTCTCTACTTAATCCGAATTAAATGATCAAAATCAGTCCACAGTGTTCTTTAACTGCTTCAGTGTTCTAAGCGTTCTAACGTGGTGTTATAACAGCTGAAGGTTCTAAGATGTAATAGATGTTACTACAAACGGATACAGTTAGCGCACCTGCTAATGCCAGAGTAGCTGATTAGTTCACGCATGACGGTTCATAGTTTTACACTCAACACAGATTTTAAGGGCCTGAAAATGAGCCCCAATAAATTATTGAGCAGAACACGCGGCGGTTAATGTTTTCAGGGACAAAATGAGAATTTTTATGATTTTCATTTTTAATGAGAGCCCGTCTCATCTCAGAATGTCTTTTGCAGTTTTAATGACACACACTTACACGCACACACACACAAATTCGCCGAGTTGCTCCACATCAGAAGCCAATTAGAGTCCAGAAAGTTGCAGCGAGAATCACCAAAGTTCTTTGTAAAAAGTTTTGTTAAAAATAATAATGACACCAGAAAAAAAAAGTTAATAAAATAATAATAATAACAGCGTTTTTAGCCGGACCAAGACGTTTCGCTCCCGTGTCCTTTATTTTTGGCCGTTTGCGTAATGAGTCATCATGAAAACAGTGAACGGAACTGCGACGCAGTGCAGCACTCGGGAAATCAGAGCCCTGCCTTCACAAAACTGCACAATACAGAAGAAGTGCCATTACTGCGTCTGCCGTGTCACGAGCACTCAGACTGCTTCACATTTTAATGCTGGGTCGTCCATGTAGGTCAGTGATCAGTGACCGAGCGTCCAGGTACACCGGCGGGCGAGAATATACGTATTTCCTGCAGCATTATTCTCAAATCCCATCAATAATGGATGCAAAAAGTCTTTCCTTGTCCTCTTTAATCCACTCAGCAGCAGATGTTCCTGGTTTATTTGTGAGCGAGAGCGAGAGAGAGAGAGAGAGACAGCTCAGCATTGAGTGCAAGGTTAAAAATACATTTTCATTAATACCGGCCATGACAATACTCATCACATCACATCTCCAGTCAAGCACACTGAGGATCTCAAGCTTTGTCCACTGAAAAACCTCCAAGAATAAAGCTCTTTTTCTTTTTGTCTCTCTCCGTGAAGAATCTGAGGGTTTCACTTAAAAAACAAATTTAACTTAACATAAAAAAATGCCAAAAATTTATTTCAGTGGAAAATGTTTTCCTAAAAAAAAACAAATTATCACTTCCTCTGCATACACAGTTCATTTTTACATCTTCCAACATTACAAAGTCCAACATTACAGTCCATCTTTACACAGTCCAACATTATACAGCTTACTTTACACAGTCCAATATTACACAGTCCATCTTTACCCAGTCCAACATTATAAAGCTCACTTTGCACAGTTCAACATTATACAGTCCATCTTTACACGGTCCAACATTACAAAGCTCACTTTACACAGACCAACATTACACGGTCCAGCTTTACACAGTCAATCTTTACACGGTTCAACATTACACAGCTCACCCTGCACAGTCCATTTTACACAGCTTACCTTACACAGTCCATCATTACACAGCTCACCTTACACAGTCCATCATTACACAGCTTATCTTTACACAGTCCATCAATACACGGCTTATCTTTACACAGTCCATCATTACACAGCTCACTTTACACAGTCCAATATTACAGATCTCACTTTACACAGTCCAACATTACACAGCTCACTTTACACAGCTCACTTTACACAGTCCATCATTACACAGCTCACCTTACACAGTCCATCATTACACAGCTCACTTTACACAGTCCATCATTACACAGCTCACTTTACACAGTCCAACATTACACAGCTCACTTTACACAGTCCATCTTTACACAGTCCAACATTACACAGCTCACTTTACACAGTCCAATATTACACATCTCACTTTACACAGTCCAACATTACACAGCTCACTTTACACAGTCCATCTTTACACAGTCCAACATTACACAGTCCATCTTTACACTGTCCAACATTACACATCTCACTTCACACAGTCCAACATTACACAGCTCACTTTACACAGTCCAACATTACAAATCTCACTTCACACAGTCCAACATTTCACAGCTCACTTTACACAGTCCAACATTACAAATCTTACTTCACACAGTCCAACATTTCACAGCTCACTTTACACAGTCCAACATTACACATCTCACTTTACACAGTCCAACATTTCACAGCTCACTTTACACAGTCCAATATTACACATCTCACTTTACACAGTCCAATATTACACATCTCACTTTACACAGTCCAATATTACACATCTCACTTTACACAGTCCAACATTTCACAGTTCACTTTACACAGTCCGACATTTCACAGCTCACTTTACACAGTCCAACATTACAAATCTTACTTCACAGCTCACTTTACACAGTCCAACATTACACATCTCACTTTACACAGTCCAACATTACAAATCTTACTTCACACAGTCCAACATTTCACAGCTCACTTTACACAGTCCAATATTACACATCTCACTTTACACAGTCCAATATTACACATCTTACTTTACACAGTCCAACATTTCACAGCTCACTTTACACAGTCCAATATTACACATCTCACTTTACACAGTCCAATATTACACATCTCACTTTACACAGTCCAACATTTCACAGCTCACTTTACACAGTCCAACATTTCACAGCTCACTTTACACAGTCCAACATTACACAGTCCAACATTACACATCTCATTTTACACAGTCCAACATTTCACAGCTCACTTTACACAGTCCACCATTTCACAGTTCATCTTTACACAGTCCAATATTACACATCTCACTTTTCACAGCTCATATCACACAGTGCATCTATACAGCGTCCAACATTACACAATCCAACATTACAATCTATACAATCCACAGTCCTCTGTACAAAGTTCACTTTACACAGTCCATCATTGCAAAGCTCACAGTCCATCATTACACAGCTCACTTTACACAGTCCATCATTGCAAAGCTCACAGTCCATCATTACACAGCTCACTTTACACAGTCCATCATTGCAAAGCTCACAGTCCATCATTACACAGCTCACCTTACACAGTCCAATATTACACAGCTCACTTTACACAGTCCATCATTACACATCTCACTTTACACAGTCCATCATTACACAGCTCACTTTACACAGTCCATCATTACACAGTTCATCTTTACACAGTCCATCATTACACAGCTCACTTTACACAGTCCATCATTACACAGCTCACTTTACACAGTCCATCATTACACAGCTCACTTTACACAGTCCATCATTACACATCTCACTTTACACAGTCCATCATTACACAGCTCACTTTACACAGTCCATCATTACACATCTCACTTTACACAGTCCATCATTACACAGCTCACTTTACACAGTCCATCATTACACATCTCACTTTACACAGCTTATCTTTACGTGATCAACACAGCTGTGAAGTAAAAGCAAGACAAGCCGAGATGCATTAGTGTCTGTTTGGAGCTGTTTATGTGTGAGCATGGGGCTGAGGCATCGTGGGAAGGGTCACTAAATCCATGGAGGTCTGACTCACACAAACTTGTTTCTCACAGCGTCAGAAGATCCCTGGATTCCACAGACCACTAAAGCTCTTACCAACGAACCGCCAGCAGAACTCCATTAACCCCCCACGCCCCCCCGAGAGCTTTCACAACATCAGGAAAACAGCATTAGGTCATACGACTCACCAAACATTTTAAAGGGCACATGCTCCCAGTTTTCCTCCTGAAGTTTTAATGTATAAAAGTTTTATACGCCCGTTTTCTGGTCTGTCTCTATCCCTTACACAACCTCGGCTCTGATTGGCTGACCTATATTTTACTGAATTTGTTTGGAAAGCTGCTTCCCGACAAAGCCATGAGCAGCCTGATGGATAATCGTTTCCAACACCTCCAACAACTCCTGCTACCGTCTCTCTGCAGGAGCAACACTTCACATCACTTCATGGGTGGAGCTAAAATGCTGTGGGCTGAATTTGTGGTCATATGTAAGTGGACGCAGCATTTGATGTCATACTATGCGTAGACTATCGCAATTCTTAGGTTCCCAATTCTTAAATATACTAACTAGCAAGGTTCCTTCCTTTGGCTGACTTGTAAGGAAGCATAGAACGGTTCCCCTTAGTCGCTAAGACAATCCCATGATGCAACGCAAGTTAAACTTTTTCCAGCAGCTCTACTTCACTCCTCAGGAGGAAAAAACATCAACACTGCAGTAAAACCTACAAGAGGAGAACCCATAGAGCTGAAACGCTGAGGATATGCTGCAGCTGAGGTCAGTAAACACTGCTCACAAGCCGTGACGCTGTCTCTCTCTAACTAGAGCCTCTTAGTAATCTGTTTTATGAGGAGAGAACGCTGCTACTTACACAGCTGATCCAGAATCAGTGATACTTACACAGCTGATACAGAATCAGTGATACTTACACAGCTGATCCAGAATCAGTGATACTTACACAGCTGATACAGAATCAGTGATACTTACACAGCTGATACAGAATCAGTGATACTTACACAGCTGATACAGAATCAGTGATACTTACACAGCTGATACAGAGTCAGTGATACTTACACAGCTGATACAGAATCAGTGATACTTACACAGCTGATACAGAGTCAGAGATACTTACACAGCTGATACAGAGTCAGTGATACTTACACAGCTGATACAGAGTCAGTGATACTTACACAGCTGATACAGAGTCAGAGATACTTACACAGCTGATACAGAGTCAGTGATACTTACACAGCTGATACAGAGTCAGTGATACTTACACAGCTGATACAGAGTCAGTGATACTTACACAGCTGATACAGAGTCAGTGATATTTACACAGCTGATAGAGAATCAGTGATATTTACACAGATGATACAGAATCAGTGATACACAGCTGATACAGAGTCAGTGATATTTACACAGATGATACAGAATCAGTGATACACAACTGATACAGAATCAGTGATACTTACACAGCTGATACAGAATCAGTGATACACAGCTGAACCAGAATCAGTGCACTACCTAGGTAACTCACTAGGTTTTCAGACAGACCTATTATGATTATTATATTGAGTTATTATTATTATTATTATTATTATTATTATTAAATGATATGATTGGAAGTTGATACATAAAGATATATAAAGTACATGATGTGCTGTTAAGCTGTGGCTATTGTATCCCAAGTAGTTGCTATTATGTTACTATTCCATTGCTATGGTTCTTTAGCTGACAGACGACCTGGATGTATGTATGTATATAGTTGCTGTCCAAAGACAACTTTACAGAAGAGGCCAAAAACTCTCTTTATTTTCAATGTAAGTCAATGGAACCAGAATTTTTTCCAAGCTATTTTGGAGCATCTCTATTGGTCCACTCACTGATGCAAACGGCGGCCGACGTGTTCCAATGATGTAGAAAAATAAAAATGGACATCCTTCGGACTGCAGTGAGATTTTAAGACCCACAGACTCGGTAGACCACCTAAGAATACTTCCAACTCTCATTCCTAAGTAGCGGGAAGAAATTTTAGAATGACGCGGTGCCTTTAAAAAGAGCCAGCTCCAAACCGAGGAGCTCAGCATCCTGTGGCTTTAAGACAGGATCAATGATCTAAATGTCAGGAGGAGCTACTGGGGATTACGGTGCTCCCAGTAGCCGCTGCCGGCGCGCAGACAGACCCTCGCCGCGTATTTGTCAGTGTCTTAGTGACGACTCACTCACAGCCTCTTTAACTGCGAGAGCGGCCGCAATAAAGCGCTGATTTATCGCCGGTCAACAGAGAGCCATCACTCCCCCCCTGCGCCCCAGCGTGCATTATTCAGGCCGCGCCTAATCACTGTTTAAGTGATCGGGGGGACGTGCTGCGGGGCAGGGGGGAGGAGGGAGGTTATTTGTTCCCATCTGAATATGAAAAGAACCAGAGCCTTTCTTTACCCGGCCTCAACGAGATCGGCCCCTGTGCTTTTGGCCAGGGTCCTGGAGCGCCGGCCGCAGCTTAGTGCTGCTCCTGTGCACCTGATTAAAATCATAAGCTAATTATCAAGCCCATCACGAGGTGAATTAATAGCACTACAGCATGCAAAGCACTGCAGCGTGCAGGGCCACTCCATAACCGAGGCGGGGAAAATGCAGTTTAAGTGCTGAAGGTGCTCAGGTTTGAGGGCTGAGCTGATCGACTAATGTGAATCTGAACTCATGCAGGTCTCTGCGGCGGCATTAAGCCCATCGAGGCTGTTAATAAGCGTCTGAATTGGTATAGAGTTTGTATTAATGGTGGTCGATAACTGATGACTAATAACTCAGAAACTTTCTAATTAATGAATTCATTCTTAGTGTTCTTAGTTTTTCAAGCTAGAACCGGGAAGCAGCTTCATAGAGCCTAATATAGGAACAGTGCTATTGTGCTTGCAGGCCTTAATGCATGTAGAGTTATCATACAGAGTTTGGTCGATTCCTATATATATATATATATACAGAGGTGTCAAGTAATGAGGTACAAATACTTAGTTACCTTACTTAAGTAGAAATTTTGGTTATTTATACTTAACTGGAGTAATTACAATACTTATAGACAACTAGTCATCATATCTTCTGCTCCATGAAACACATGTTAATGTTCAGTAGTAACAGATATGCTTCTTTAATATATTTACATTGTACTAAACTACATTCATGTTTAATGGGCGTATATGCGGCTGAAACAGGAAGTTAAGCGCATCCCAAATTTATCAACATTAACATTTTAATAGAACATTATAGTCATTATGGCTTTTAGAAGAATGGGGTTTTTGGGGAGGTGGGCTAGTGCACTATAGACCCCTATGGTGAGGCCTAAGCTTTAGTTCTTAATGACATTTTTTTTTCTTACTTTACTTTTACTTTTATACATACATTACTATATATATATATATTGAGAGAGAGAGGGGCAGGAACAACACTATATATATACACTCCATATCACTTCAACATGAATGGCTTCTATAGTTTTTACATGTAGGTGTAACCCATACAGACTATATACTATATACTATATACAAATGCTTACACGAATATATATATATATATATATATATATATATATATATATATATATATATATATATATATATATATATATATAGATATATATAGATAGATAGATATGTCTGCAGGAACGACACTCCGTATCACTTCAACATGAATGGAGTCATATGTAAATGTAATTCTATAGTTTTTACACATAGGTATGACCCGTATAGACTATATAGACTATATATGGGAGTGAACAGTACACACTTTGAATTTTTGGGACGATATGGGACCTTTAAAAAGTTCCAACTCCAAACAGAAGTGCTCAGCATTCTACGGCTTTAAAATGGGATCAATGATCTAAATATCAGGATGAGCTACTGGGAATTACATCCCTCACTCTGACCATCATCGCCATTACATACAGACTATATAGACTACACACACACATACATATATTAAAACCAGCTCCTTGTATTTACAGCTCCACTAAGCATATAGGAGCTCCACTTACAGACTGTAGTTCATCTGATTCTCTGTATACATTGTTACCCTGTTCTTCACAGGACCACCACTGAGTAGGTATTATTTGGGTGGTGGCTTATGCTCAGTTGTGGTGGTATGAGTGGATCAGTCACACTCTAAGCTTTATGACTTCCTGAAAAGCAAACTGGAGCAAAACTGGAGGAGCTACTGTCGCTCATAGATCATAGAAAGAAGTTTAACAGGGTCAGTTGATGTGATGTTATGGAACTGAAGCAATATACAATCATATGTAATTATAATTATACCATATTACATAGTGACTATGTACTAAATAGGTAATTACTGTGTAGCTAGTATGTAATTACATGGTGATTATAGCCAAACAACTTCTGAAAGCAAACTTGCTACATGCTACACTGCCTTTCAGGCTGCTCTTCAGGTGTTAAGTCTGAGAACAGAGGGTCCAGGTTGAACTCCATCTGGATAGGGGGGAGAGCCTAAACTTCCCCACTAGTTACATTCAATCGCCGTCTAGTTACCATCAGTTTTAATGTTGACTCTCATTCCATTATCCTGGCTCAGCATCTGTACTGCCTTCTGTAATTGTTCTCCCATTAGCATTAGCTCTGCATTTTAGAACCAAAGGTTCCTAATACAGAAGAATAGAGCCGCACACACTCCAGTTCTAAGAAATTCCACTGCAGTCCAATAAGCACCTGGGCTTCTTCTAGACTCCTTCTACTCGAGTACCGCTGTAGGCACCTCTACATGCGTCTGCTATGGAGGAACAAAACATTAAAAAGAAATCCATTTTTTTACCCATCATGACCGTCTGTCCACTTTAATCCGTATTGACAGCGGGTGCGATTGACCGGCCGCTTAGCGAGCGTGCAGGAAGGCGCGAACACTCCAAGCCTGCTAATCATCTGTTTAAATTGGGCCTTCCTAATCACTGGGCCGATATGGTAATTTGCGGTTAATCCCTGCAGCGGGTCAGGCTGTATTAAACAGATGAAAGACCCTCCCTGCGGCCGGCGGCTCTGGAGGCCTTTTCCGCTTCCAGCTTCAACACGTTCGTGTTTCCTTTACAAATATTAGCCGGAGTACACACATTAACAGCCCTCTTGACGCTGTCCATTCATATCAGGCTTCTGACTGGGCCAGCAATTTCCACTAGCCAGAGTTTCAGAGTCTCAAACCTGCACACTTTATTGGACATACATGCGTTTACGTGTACTGTGTGTATATATATATATATATATATATATATGACTATGTATAGTCACCATTTGTATGTAAATATGTAATAGGCTGCATGTAGTATGTATAGGTTGTATGTAGAATGTAGGCATAGTATGTATATATAGTATGTATGTGAAGTATGTATATGCAATATTTGGTAGGAATATGTAGTATATATATGCAGTATGTAATATGCATATGTCGTATGAATATGTAATATGTATATGTAGAATGCATATTTAGTATTTATACGTAGAATATGTAGTATGTATATGCAGTATGTATACATAGTATGTAAAATGCATATTTATTATGTAGTATGAATATGTAGAATGTATATGTAGGATGCATATGTAGTATGTATATATAGTATGTAAAATGCATATGTAGTATGTAGTATGAATAGGTAGTATTTAAAATGTAGAATGTATATGTAGAACATATATGTAGTATGTATATGTAAAATGTATATGTAGTATGAATATGTAGTATTTAAATGTAGAATGTATATGTAGAACATATATGTAGTATGTATATGTAAAATGTATATGTAGTATGAATATGTAGTATTTAAATGTAGAATGTATATGTAGAACATATATGTAGTATGTATATGTAAAATGTATATGTAGTATGAATATGTAGTATTTAAATGTAGAATGTATATGTAGTACATATATGTAGTATGTATATGTAAAATGTATATGTAGTATGTATATATAGTATGTTAAATTCATATGTAGTATGATTATGTAGTATTTAAATGTAGAATGTATATGTAGCACATATATGTAGTATGTATATGTAGTATATAAAATGCATATATAGAGTGTAGTATGAATATGTAAAATGTATATGTAGTACGTATATGTAGTATGTATATGTAAAATGTATATGTAGTATGTATATATAGTATGTAAAATTCATATGTAGTATGAATATGTAGTATTTAAATGTAGAATGTATATGTAGTACACATATGTAGTATGAATACCTAATATTAATTTGTCAGATTTATTTACATTTTGCTAACTGGTAACTAATGTGTTATGGAACCTGACTTTATAAAGTCATATACTCTTACTTTATAAAATGTAATGTAATTGTAATTAAATGTAATTATTACTACTTATTAGCAATTATTCACATTTATATATGCTGTTAGAAGATAATATTATAATAGTTGGTTGGATGATGATATACAGGGTTCATAGGAAGTGTTACCAAAAGATGTTACTGTGTTTCAGTAACAGGTCTGATTATTGTCCTGCACCAAGGAAAGACTACAAGCTGGAATAACTCGAACCGGGTTTAACAGTGTCCAGCAAATTATTAACACCTGGAAGGAGAACCATCTTCGCATAACAACTGGATGATGGAAAAAGGTCATGTGGTCTGATGAGTCCAAATTAACCCTATTCCAGAGTAATGGGAGCGTCAGGATAAGAAAGGAAGAGTGCATAGTGTCCACTGTTCAAGTCTCTGGAGGCAGTGTTATGATCTGGGGAGCTTCAGTTGGTCAAGTTGGGGCTCAGCAGTGTTCTGTGGCAGTGAGATGAAGTCAGTTGACCTGAATGACCAGGTTATCACATCAGTGGATATTTTCTTCCATGATGGCAGCCATACTCCATATTCCATTCACACTGTAGAACACAGTAACACAACCCCACACTATAAAAATAGTCCAGGTCTGCATCCCAGAAGAGATCAAATGTGTTAATGTAGTTTTAAATTAGGAATGTTTCCTATTAAGCTCTGCTGAGTTGCCCGAGACACTGCAACCTGATAAAAATAGCTTTCACAATAATTTGTACTGTGTTATACGGAGAGAGAACATTAGGCAGCCCGGCTCTGATTAAAGGACGGATGGATGGATCCGATTCGCAAGTAATCGTATTAGCCTGGCCTATTTTTGTCTGCTGTCTAGGAATAACCGTCTTTTCAGGATGATTCCTTTCACTCCTTAATCTAATCTAATCTTATCACAGATAACCATGAATTATACCGAGCTGAAGTCGAGTCAGTTTCCAGTACAGATCTTTCTTTCCCTGCCTCGCTCATGTCCTGGTCGGGTTTAGAGGCAGCAGAAGTGTTAAAGTCTCTCTCTCTCTCTCTCTCTCTCTCTCTTTCAGTCTCTCTCTCTGTCTCTCTCTCTCAGTTTCTTTCTCTTTTAGTCTCTCTCTCTTTCTGTCTCTCTCTCATTCTTTCTCTCTCTTTCAGTCTCTCTTTTTCTGTCTCTCTCTCTTTTTCTGTCTCTCTCTCAGTCTCTCTCTCTCCCTCTCTGTCGCTCTCTCTCTCTTTGAGTATCTCTCTCTCTTTCTCTCTTTCTGTCTCTCTCTCTCTTTTACTCTCTTTCTCATTCACTATCTCTCTTTCAGTCTCTCTCTGTCTTTCTTATTCAGTCTCTCTTTCTCTATTAGTCTCTCTCTCTCTCTCTCGCTCTCTCTTTTAGTCTCTCTCTCTCTCTTTTAGTCTTTCTCTCTTTCACTCTCTCTCTCTCATTCTCTATCTCTCTTTCAGTCTCTCTCTCTGTCTCTCTCTCATTCTTTCTCTCTCTCTTTCAATCTCTCTCTTTTTCTGTCGCTCTCTCTTTCAGTCTCTCTCTCAGTCTCTCTCTTTTCTTCAGTCTCTCTCTCTCTCTCTCTCTTGTTTTTCTACATGGGGATGTATTTCGTCCTCTTCAACAATGAGTGTGTCCTGCTGTCTGGCTCCTTGTGTTACTGTGGAGACAGTGGAATGTGTTTGGGGTCCTGATGGAACAGCTGGTGCTGCGCCCCCCCTGTCAGGCTGAGCGGAAGAACCAGTAGCTTTCAACTTCTACTACAGTGCACGTGTCATATACACACTTACAGCATATACACTCTTACGGCATATACACTCTTACGGCATATACACTCTTACGGCATATACACTCTTACGGCATATACACTCTTATAGCATATACACTCTTATAGCATATACGCTCTTATGGCATATACACTCTTACAGCTTATACACTCTTATAGCATATACGCTCTTATAGCATATACACTCTTATAGCATATACACTCTTACGGCATATACACTCTTACGGCATATACACTCTTACGGCATATACACTCTTACGGCATATACACTCTTATGGCATATACACTCTTACGGCATATACACTCTTATGGCATATACACTCTTATGGCATATACACACTTACGGCATATACACTCTTACAGCATATACACTCTTATAGCATATACACTCTTATAGCATATACGCTCTTATAGCATATACGCTCTTATAGCATATACACTCTTACAGCATATACGCTCTTACAGCATATACACACTTACAGTTTATACACACTTATAGTGTCTGCACATTTATAGAATATGCACACTTATAGCATATACACTCTTACAGCATATACACTCTTATAGCATATACGCTCTTATAGCATATACGCTCTTATAGCATATACGCTCTTATAGCATATACGCTCTTACAGCATATACACACTTACAGTTTATACACACTTATAGTGTCTGCACATTTATAGAATATGCACACTTATAGCATATACACTCTTATAGCATATACACTCTTATAGCATATGCCCATTTATAGCATATACACTCTTATAGCATATACACTCTTATAGCATATACACTCTTATAGCATATACACTTATATAGCATATACACTCTTACAGCATATACACACTTACAGTTTATACACACTTATAGTGTCTGCACATTTATAGAATATGCACACTTATAGCATATGCCCATTTATAGCATATACACACTTATAGCATATACACTTTTATAGCATATACACTCTTATAGCATATACACTCTTATAGCATATGCCCATTTATAGCATATACACACTTATAGCATATACACTCTTATAGCATATACACTCTTACAGCATATACACTCTTACAGCATATACACTCTTACAGCTTATACACACTTATAGTGTCTGCACATTTATAGAATATGCACACTTATAGCGTCTACACACTTATAGCATATGCACACTTATAGCATATGCACACGTATGGCATATGCACACTTATGGCATATGCACACTTATGGCATATGCACACTTATAGAATATGCACACTTATAGCGTCTACACATTTATAGCATATGCACACTTATAGCATATGCACACGTATGGCATATGCACACGTATGGCATATGCACACTTATGGCATATGCACACTTATGGCATATGCACACTTATAGTGTCTACACACACATAGCGTCTACACACTTATAGCATATGTTCACTCAAGTGTGCAGTGTTTGCACACTTACAGCATCGGCAGCATCTCTCGCTTTTCCCACTCTCTCTCTCACTCTTTTTTGTCTCCACCTCTCTAATTCACCTCTCCTCTCTCCTCAATCCTTCTCCACATCTCTCCCCCTTTCCGTCCGTTCTCTCCATCCCATGTCTTGTAATTTACATACTTCTCTCCTTCTATCTCACTCTCTCCCTCCCACTCTCTGTCCACCTCTCCCCTAAGTCTCTCTCCTTCTCTATCTCTATGTTTTCTTCATCCTCCTTCCTTTTTCTTCTCCTTCCCTCTCTCTCTCCCTCTGTCTTTTCCTTAATCTCTCGATCTCCTCCTCCCACTCCCTCGCTCTGGCCTTGTCGGTTTATCTCTCCCTTCCCTCGGCCCATCTATCTTTCTTTTTCTCTGGCTCTCTTCCTCCTCCTATCTTTCATATCTCACCATCTATCTGTCCCTCCCTCCTACTCTCCCTCTCCTCCCCCCCCCCTCTCTCTTTCCTTGCTCCACCACACAAAGGCGCCTCCTGCAAACTGACACTGAAGCCTCGCGTCTCATAAATCATTATTGTGTGAAGGCAACAGTCACTCAGTCTGTCTACTGCCTGTCATCTATTACAAACCCAGCGGCGTCACGCCTCACAGCCAGAACCCAGGTAGAAGCAGACCTGAGGATAGAGATACAGCAGCCGTAGCCCAAACCGTGCCCCCCGGGAGCGCAGGTATCGGACCACCAGTCGGAACAGATAACCGCCTGGAGATGACGCCCTAATCTTCCTGACGGTTCTCCTGTAGTTCCTGTAATTATATCATCCAAACAATTCCATGTTTGGACCCAAGCTACCTTGCAGCTACGGCCCGACCCATTTCCATAAAGCAGCTCGTTTTTTAAAAATCCCCGAGCGACTTCATGCTTTTTCCGCCTCGGCGAGAACCGCAGAGCGGAGAGGTGAATGCAAATGCAGTCCCTTCTTATCTACCCCGTATCAACAACCCCAACCGCTAACGCCCCGTGAGCTGTTTACGTAGCTCTCGTTGTCTCTTCGGGCCCCGGCAGTCGGGCGGCTCAAGGCCGAGCGTCTTCGCTGAGCGAGCCGGTCCGCCTATGCATTCAGCCGTGGAGAAGATCCTGATGATGCATCCAGGCGAGAGCTTTCAGAAGCCTCGGTTAAGTGAAGCCGCGGCGTTAGCACTCAAGTGTTAGCTAGCTAATGCGCTCGGCCTAATTAGCGGGAGCCGTTTCCATATGTCAAGTGCAAGTGCAGCACATTCTGGCAGCACACATAAGGCTTCTCGTGGTCAAGCTGTGTCAAATTAGTCATGCCATATGAATACGTGGGTGTTTGTATTAGCATGGAGGGTTTTTTTTTTTTTTCGAGGGACCAAAAAAAATTGCACTTATATAAAATTCAACAGAGAAGTTCAACACAGAAGACCCAACAACAGCTTTCAAGACTGTAGACGCAATAAGTGTGTAAAATGCAGAGTGCAGGTACTATAAGAGTGTGAATGCTATAAGAGTGCAGGTGCTTTAAGAGTGTAGATGCTGTAAGAGTGTAGACGCTGTAAGTATGTAGATGCTGTAAGAGTGTTGATGTTGTAAGAGTGTAGAGGCTATAAGGGTGCAGGTGCTATAAGGGTGTTGATTATAAGAGTGTAGATGCTGTAAGAGTGTTGATGTTGTAAGAGTGTAGAGGCTATAAGGGTGCAGGTGCTATAAGGGTGTTGATTATAAGAGTGTAGATGCTTTAAATGTGTAGCTATAAGAGTGTAGATGCTGTAAGAGTGTTGATGTTGTAAGAGTGTAGAGGCTATAAGGGTGCAGGTGCTATAAGGGTGTTGATTATAAGAGTGTAGATGCTTTAAATGTGTAGCTATAAGAGTGTAGATGCTGTAAGAGTGTTGATGTTGTAAGAGTGTAGAGGCTATAAGGGTGCAGGTGCTATAAGTGTGTAGAGACTATAAGGGTGCAGGTGCTATAAGGGTGCAGGTGCTATAAGTGTGTAGAGACTATAAGGGTGCAGGTGCTATAAGTGTGTAGAGACTATAAGGGTGCAGGTGCTATAAGGGTGCAGGTGCTATAAGTGTGTAGAGACTATAAGGGTGCAGGTGCTATAAGGGTGCAGGTACTATAAGTGTGTAGAGACTATAAGGGAGCAGGTGCTATAAGTGTGTAGAGACTATAAGGGTGCAGGTGCTTTAAGTGTGTAGAGACTATAAGGGTGCAGGTGCTATAAGGGTGCAGGTGCTATAAGAGTGTAGAGACTATAAGGGTGCAGGTGCTATAAGAGTGTAGAGACTATAAGGGTGCAGGTGCTATAAGTGTGTAGAGACTATAAGGGTGCAGGTGCTATAAGGGTGCAGGTGCTATAAGTGTGTAGAGACTATAAGGATGCAGGTGCTATAAGGGTGCAGGTGCTATAAGTGTGTAGAGACTATAAGGGTGCAGGTGCTATAAGTGTGTAGAGACTATAAGGGTGCAGGTGCTATAAGGGTGCAGGTGCTATAAGTGTGTAGAGACTATAAGGGTGCAGGTGCTATAAGGGTGCAGGTACTATAAGTGTGTAGAGACTATAAGGGAGCAGGTGCTATAAGTGTGTAGAGACTATAAGGGTGCAGGTGCTATAAGTGTGTAGAGACTGTAAGGGTGCAGGTGCTATAAGTGTGTAGAGACTATAAGGGTGCAGGTGCTATAAGTGTGTAGAGACTGTAAGGGTGCAGGTGCTATAAGTGTGTAGAGACTATAAGGGTGCAGGTGCTATAAGTGTGTAGAGACTATAAGGGAGCAGGTGCTATAAGTGTGTAGAGACTATAAGTGTGTAGAGACTATAAGGGAGCAGGTGCTATAAGTGTGTAGAAACTGTAAGGGTGCAGGTGCTATAAGTGTGTAGAGACTATAAGGGTGCAGGTGCTATAAGGGTGCAGGTGCTATAAGTGTGTAGAGACTATAAGGGTGCAGGTGCTATAAGGGTGCAGGTGCTATAAGTGTGTAGAGACTATAAGGGAGCAGGTGCTATAAGTGTGTAGAGACTATAAGTGTGTAGAGACTATAAGGGTGCAGGTGCTATAAGGGTGCAGGTGCTATAAGTGTGTAGAGACTATAAGGGTGCAGGTGCTATAAGTGTGTAGAGACTATAAGGGTGTTGATTATAAGAGTGTAGATGCTTTAAATGTGTAGCTATAAGAGTGTAGATGCTGTAAGAGTGTTGATGTTGTAAGAGTGTAGAGGCTATAAGGGTGCAGGTGCTATAAGTGTGTAGAGACCATAAGGGTGCAGGTGCTATAAGTGTGTAGAGACTATAAGGGTGCAGGTGCTATAAGGGTGCAGGTGCTATAAGTGTGTAGAGACTATAAGTGTGTAGATAATATAAGTGTGTAAATGCTGTAAGTGTGTAGATACTATGTGTAAATGCTGTAAGGGTGTAGATGCTATGTGTAAATGCTGTATATGTGTAGATAATATAAGTGTGTAAATGCTGTAAGTGTGTAGATACTATGTGTAAATGCTGTATATGTGTAGATACTATAAGTGTGTAAATGCTGTAATTGTGTAGATAATATAAGTGTGTAAATGCTGTAAGTGTGTAGATACTATAAGTGTGTAAATGCTGTAAGTGTGTAGATACTATAAGTGTGTAAATGCTGTAATTGTGTAGATAATATAAGTGTGTAAATGCTGTAAGTGTGTAGATACTATAAGTGTGTAAATGCTGTAAGTGTGTAGATACTATAAGTGTGTAAATGCTGTAAGTGTGCAGGTTGCTGCTCTTGTACAGGATTGATTAAGATGAACTGCATCGCTGCTGAATGTGTTATATGAGGAATCAGCAGTTGAAGTTATTCCTCATGCAGCTGTACAGCCTGTGTAATTACACATGGGCATCAATTACTTCAGGGGGCTGGGGTGGTCTGGGCCATCTCAACTTCCTCACAGATTTCTAAATCCTCAACAAAACAAAGAAACTACAACATGCAAACACAGAAAGTCATAGTTTATAGCCACCTGCCAGAGACATCGACTCCTAGACCCTGATAGCAAGAGGACTGTGCACAACTGTTG
The DNA here is from genome assembly GCA_021613375.1 of Megaleporinus macrocephalus. Classification (NCBI taxonomy): domain Eukaryota; kingdom Metazoa; phylum Chordata; class Actinopteri; order Characiformes; family Anostomidae; genus Megaleporinus; species Megaleporinus macrocephalus. The sequence goes on from CM038711.1 coordinate 5,067,365, forward strand.
GCCCAGTAACGGCAAAACTGGTGGTCCACTGGAGTTTAGCTATTTTGTATTGGTTGTTTTCCACATACACTCACTCTAAATTATTTCTTCTGCCATTCATTTTAACTTTCTCTGTCATTTATTCGTCTTTATTCAGTCTGAAATTTAAAGGTTAAATCAGGTTTAGGTGGTATAAGACTAGTTAGATCTTGTACACAGTCTGAGCGTGGACCAGCAGTAGCACACAGTCCACAGTTGGGACTGACCTTGACAAGCCAGCGGCTGCTACACGCTCGCTATCTGGGCTGCTGTAAAAGGTACGGTTGTGGTTAATTAGCCTTTGGCTACCACGCGGTCAGCTGCTCCTGTAACCAGGCTCGTAAAGCGGGAGTTCAGCAGTCTTCTGTTTAGGATATCTTTTTTCTCTTCGGTAATGGAGGCTAGTTGAAGGTTGTCAGCTTCTCTATTATGACATCTCTGGGACAGCAAGCTCCCTAGCTGGCCCCTCGACATGTAACCAGGCCCCCCTAAAATTGCATTTTGACAGTGTCACTGACAGGAATGTCTCTAATGTGGTTTTGTCACAATGTTGACACTATAGTTGATGTCCTAAAGCTCCTTCAAGCTTTTTTAATAAATCTGTGTCAGTAATAACTGTGTCGTTACACATGAACAGCACATGTAACAACAATGTAACTACTAGTGATGTAGCTACGAGTATATCAATTACTGGCACCACTTTATATACATTTTTAGTAATAACTGTACTAATGTGATCCATCTGTAACAGTGGCTGCATCACTGGTAGGCCTAGTTACATTGTTGGTGCATGTGCTCTACATAGTTCATATGTAACTACATAGTTATTACAGACACTTAATGTACAGCAGGAACAGAAAGTCATATAGACGTATAATTACATAATGCTATCTATCTGTAACAGCAGCTGCATCACTAGTAGTTATTACAGATAATTAATATAATGGGGGAACAGAAAATGATACACGTGTGTAATTACATAAGCTGTACTGCTGTAACTGCTGTAAGTAATTTGTTACTGTATGTGCTGTTTATGTGTAATTACACAGTTATTACAGACACTTACTATAAACAGGGACCAGAAATCGATATATATGCAGCTGTACTGCTGTAACCCGTCTATAAATAGTTACATTGTTAGTCCATGTGCTGTTCATGTGTAATTCCACAGTTATTACAGACACTTAATATGAAGAGGGACCAGAAATGTTTATATATATATATATATATATATATATATATATATATATATATATATATATATATATATATATATATATATGTGTGTGTGTGTGTGTAATTACATAAGCTGTACTGCTGTAACTCGTCTATAAGTATTTACATTATAATGCTATGTGCTGTTCATGTGTAATTACACAGTTATAACAGACACTTAACATAGAGAGGGACCAGAAATGTGTGTGTGTGTATATATATATATATATATATATATATATATATATATATATATATATATATATATATATATATATATATATATATGTATTTACATAAGATGTACTGCTGTAACTCGTCTGTAAGTAGTTACATTGTTATTTCATGTGCTGTTCATAAGTAATTACATGGTTAGTACAGTGTTATTACAGACATGTAATATAAAGAGGGACCAGAAATTGATATATATGTGTAATTACATAAACGGTACTGCCATAACTCATCTGTAAGTAGTTACATTGTTACTGCATGTGCTGTTCATGCGTAATTACACAGTTATTACAGAGAGTTATAAAGAGGGACCAGAAATGTGTGTGTATATATATATATATATATATATATATATATATATATATATATATATATATATATATTACTGTAATTACATAAGCTGTACTGCTGCAACTCGTCTATAAGTAGTTACATTGTTATTCCATGTGCTGTTCATGCGTAATTACACAGTTATTACAGATACTTAATATAAAGAGGGACCAGAAATGTGTATATATATATATATATGTGTGTGTGTGTGTGTGTGTGAGTGTAATTACAAAAGATGAAAAGCTGTACTGCTGTAACTCGTCTATAAGTAGTTACATTGTTACTCCATGTGTTGTTCATGTGTAATTACACAGTTATTACAGACACTTTTAATATTACAGGCAATTTATTATACAGTGACATATTTTGAGTGTGAACATTTTCCATCTCCGGCTGTCAGTCTGCCTATGATGGAGTTTAGTGAAGGTCAAAATTAGTATATTCATTGAGCGGTGCACCCGGACGCCGCGCTAACCGTGATGAACACACAGCGAAGGCGCGACTAATCAAACTGTCAGTTAAATCTGGTGTTCATATTGTGCGTACGTGCCTGGAGGTTAAACCATTCACAAAAGCCCACGTCTGACGCAGCGGCCCCTCCTAATCACCACGCTGGCTGCTATTCAGCATATTAACTCGCACCGCAGGCAAAGTTGTTCCTGAAGACGTTCGGCTTCAGCGTTAGCGCTATCTGGAACCGCGATCTGCTAGCGACTGTAGCCGTTCTCCCGCCCTCAATTAGTGACCGCCGCTTAACTTGGCCAAGCCTCGCACACCAAGTTTCGCCTGGAGGCCCTGACGATCGTGAGGGCACATCAACGACCGGCTCGAACAGCAGCCTGAGCAGAATCCCGATGACCCAAGCACGTGCACGCGAGCCAGCCAGCCAGCGCCGACGTCTCCGTCTGGGGGTCAAGAGCTCTGACCCGGCTCTAAACCGGGCGCCGTCTCCAAACGTCTCCGGGAGCACAAGCGGCAAAGATTAAGCGTCGCCCGCGAGCCCGCGCCGGCGCATCAGCGCATCAGCATCGTCGTAATGAATGCGAGCTCACTCCTCCGCCTGCCTTCCCCGTCCTCACCGCTGACAGCCCATCGACGGAACTGCCATTTAGCGGCGCGGCTACATGCAGATGAGACGGGAGGGTGACCGAATTTGTCAGCGCTCCGCAAGCTTGAATTCCTTACGGAGATTTCCAGCAATCACAGGGTTCTTCTTCTTCTTTTTTTTTTTTTTTTTGATGTTGTTTTTTCGGTTCCTCACGCGCTCCAAGTCTAAGAGTGCGGAGGGTCTAGCTGGTGATTGCGAAGTGAAGGGCTTTTGAAAGGATCTTCTCGTTTCTGCGGGGCCAGAATCTCTCGCAGGTGAACGTTCGGCTGGTAAAAGGATCTTTTAGAGAGGGGAATTAAAACCTTAGGCCGCGCTAATGTAGCAGAAACCCGTCTAGCAGAAAGGCGAGCGAATGTGAGAAAGGAGTAATAGTTTGAGGAGAGAGGCGTCCATTAGAAAATCAATAAATACATCTTCTAATATCTAACCCAGTTCTGAGAGAAGGCGGCGGCGGCGGCGGTGGCGGCGCAGGGTTTGAGAACTTCTCTCGCAGTTTGGAAAGTGGTTGACTGACAGGCAAAATTTTGCCACAAGTAGCATCATCTGTCACCGGGGCTACATCACTAGTAGTTACATTGTTGTGGCATGTACTGTTCAGATGCAATTACATAGTTATTACAGATACTTAACATAAGTATAACATTTCTGGTGGAACCAGAAATTGTTACACATATAATTACACAAGCTGTATTGAGCAAAAGCTGTAAAGATTAAACGTCACCTGCGAGCGTTGCCGTATCAGCATCATCATATTGAATGCGAGTTCATAAGATAAGGAGTCACTGTAGTACCACACTGTACCTGAAGTGGTGATAGTAAATCACTGTAGTACCACTTTTTACCTGAAAATGTGATAGTGAGTCACTGTAGTACCACTTTTTACCTTAAGAGGTGATAGTGAGTCACTGTAGTACCACTTTGTACCTGAAGAAGTGATAGTGAGTCACTGTAATATAATTTTGTACATGAAGAGGTGCTAGTGAGTCACTTTAGTACTACTTTATACCTGAAGAGGTGATAGTGAGTCACTGTAATACCACTTTGTACTTGAAGAGGTGATAGTAAGTCACTATAGTACCACTATGTACCTGAAGAGGTGATAGTGAGCCACTGTAGTACCACTTTGTACCTGAAGAGGTGATAGTAAATCACTGTAATATCACTTTGTACCTGAAGAGGTCATAGTGAGTCACTGTAGTACTACTTTATACCTGAAAAGGTGATAGTGAGTCACTGTAATACCACTTTGTACCTGAAGAGGTGATAGTGAGTCACTATAGTACCACTATGTACCTGAAGAGGTGATAGTGAGTCACTGTAGTACCACTTTGTACCTGAAGAGGTGATAGTGAGTCACTGTAGTACCACTATGTACCTGAAGAGGCGATAGTGAGTCACTGTAATATCATTTTGTACATGAAGAGGTGCTAGTGAGTCACTGTAGTATCACTTTATACCTGAAAAGGAGATAGTGAGTCACTGTAATACCACTATGTACCTGAAGAGGTGATAGTGAGTCACTGTAGTACCACTTTGTACCTGAAGAGGTGATAGTAAGTCACTGTAGTACAACTATGTACCTGAAGAGGTGATAATGAGTCACTGTAGTACCACTCTGTACCTGAAGAGGTGATAGTAAGTCACTGTAGTACCACTCTGTACCTGAAGAGGTGATAGAGAGTAACTGTAGTACCTTTCTGTACCTGAAGAGGTGATAGAGAGTAACTGTAGTACCACTTTGTACCTGAAGAGGTGGTAGTGAGTCACTGTAGTACCACTCTGTACCTGAAGAGGTGATAGAGAGTAACTGTAGTACCACTCTGTACCTGAAGAGGTGATAGAGAGTAACTGTAGTACCACTCTGTACCTGAAGAGGTGATAGAGAGTAACTGTAGTACCACTCTGTACCTGAAGAGGTGATAGAGAGTAACTGTAGTGTGGTGTGGAATTAGTCCAACATGTGAGGATGAGGAAGTAGTGCTGATCAATTAAGAACAGGCAGCCAATAAAGGTTAGTAAAGGTAAGTAAAGGGTAGGTAATATGTTGCCCCCTACTGTTTGGCTCGGCTGCATCGTCTTCTAAAGAACCATCCATTGATTTAGGGAACCGAGGGCGGTTCTACCACAGCATCACCCTAAACACATTCTGGCACGCCGATTTAGAAGACTGCGGCTGTTGGTTTTCATAATAACGAGTGATGGGTGATGAATGAATGACTGGGAGGACGGATGAATGGAGAGCCTTGAGGAGGAGTGTGCAACAGATTGGCCGCGGTAGCACTGAAAGGGAGGAAACCTGCTCCGGTGGGCGCTGACTTCTAAACACACAAAAAAAAAATCTGATCTCCATTTAAAAAAGGGAGCAGAAACAAAGCGGGAGCAGGAGACCGGCGGCTCGTAAGCAGTGCCTCAGTGAGAGTGAGCGCTGAGACAGGAAGCAGGAGCTGTCAGCGCCGACGAAGGTTCCTTTTCAGAGCCGGGCAGCATTTCCCCGGCACAGCACACGATCTCGGAAAATAGAGGAGCTGAAAGCCTCTCTCCCACCTATGAGGGGACTCGACAAATCCCTCCATTGTGGTGGGCTTAATGCAAGAATCTGCCTCTGCTGGGCCTTTATAGAGCCTCCGCAATCCTCTTACTCTCAAACGCCCACTCCAGAGCCTCTCCGCCTCAAGAGCTCCGGCCATGGCTAATCTATTCTCTCCATACTGACTGCGCGCCCCTCACTCCCCCCGATCCCGATCCCGATCAGCGGTGTCTACGCAGCGCAGGAGACTGTAACTCACTGTCCACTGTATCAGCTCCACTGACCAGACAGGAGCTCCACTTACAGACTGTAGTTCATCTGATTCTCTGTATACTTTATTACTCTGTTCTTTAATGATCAGGACCACCACAGGACCACCACAGAGCAGATACTATTAGGGAGGTGGGTCATTGTCAGCAATGCAGTGACACACTGGTGTTGTGTTAGTAGTGTGCTGGACTGAGAATCGTCCACCAACCAAAACTATCCAGACAGCAGTGTCCTGTGGGCGGCGTCCTGTGTCCACTGATGAAGGACTAGAGAACATAAACTGTGCAGCAGCAGATGAGCTACTGTCTCTGACTTTACATCTAGAAGGCGGACCAGCAAGTAGTAGGAGTGTCTAATAGAGTGGACAGTGAGTGGACACAGTGTTTAAATACTCCCCTGTCCACTCTATTAGACACGCCTACCTTGCTGGACCACCTGTGTAGATACACGGAGGTGGTTTAATGTTCTGGCTGATCGATGAATGTAGTTGTTTATACCATCAGCTAGGCCTACTGAATCATTCTGAATATTAAAGTACTGAACGTCATACTACTCTGATCGGATCTGTATTGTTCAATACTAAACATTAAGATACATGGTTTGGTCAGTACTGAATATCATATTACTCTGATATTCTGAATATTAAAGTACGTGGCTTGGTCAGTACTGAATATCATATTACTCTGATCGGAACTGTATTGTTTACTACTGAACATTAAGGTACACAGCTTGGTCAATACTGAAAGTCATACTACTTTGATCGGATCTGTATTGTTCAATACTGAACATTAAGATACATTATTTGGTTAGTACTGAACATTATACTACTCTGACTGCATCTGTATTGTTCAATACTGAACATGAGGATACATGGTTTGGTTAGTACTGATTATCATACTACTCTGATTGGATCTAGATTGTTCAATACTGAACATTAAGGTACATGGTTTGGTTAGAACTGAACATCATACTACTCTGATCGGATCTGTATTGTTCAATACTGAACATTAAGGTACATGGTTTGGTTAGTACTGAACATCATACTACTCTGATTGGATCTGTATTGTTCAATACTGAACATTAAGGTACATGGTTTGGTCAGTACTGAACATCATACTACTCTGATCGGATCTGTATTGTTCAATACTGAACATTAAGGTACATGGTTTGGTCAGTACTGAACATTATACTACTCTGATTGGATCTGTATTGTTCAATACTGAACATGAGGATACATGGTCTGGTCAGTACTGAACATCATACTACTCTGATTGCATCTGTATTGTTCAATACTGAACATGAGGATACATGGTTTGGTCAGTACTGAACGTCATACTACTCTGATCGGATCTGTATTGTTCAATACTGAACATTAAGGTACATGGTTTGGTTAGTACTGAACATCATACTATGATCGGATCTGTATTGTTCAATACTGAACATTAAGGTACATGGTTTGGTTAGTACTGAACATCATACTACTCTGATTGGATCTGGATTGTTCAATACTGAACATTAAGGTACACAGCTTGGTTAATACTGAAAGTCATACTACTTTGATCGGATCTGTATTGTTCAATACTGAACATTAAGATACATTATTTGGTTAGTACTGAACATTATACTACTCTGATTGGATCTGTATTGTTCAATACTGAACATGAGGATACATGATCTGGTCAGTACTGAACATCATACTACTCTGATTGCATCTGTATTGTTCAATACTGAACATGAGGATACATGGTCTGGTCAGTACTGAACATCACATTACTCTGATCGGATCTGTATTGTTCAATACTGAACATTAAGGTACATGGTTTGGTTAGTACTGAACATCATACTATGATCGGATCTGTATTGTTCAATACTGAACATTAAGGTACATGGTTTGGTTAGTACTGAACATCATACTACTCTGATTGGATCTGGATTGTTCAATACTGAACATTAAGGTACATGGTTTGGTTAGTACTGAACATCATACTACTCTGATTGGATCTGGATTGTTCAATACTGAACATTAAGGTACATGGTCTGGTCAGTTCTGAACATCATATTACTCTGATCGGATCTGTATTGTTCAATACTGAACATTAAGGTACATGGTTTGGTCAGTACTGAACATCATACTACTTTTCAATACTGAATATAAAAGTATATGGGTTGGTCAATCCTGAACACAACCTGATCTAGATATTCCTAATAATTGTTTTAATTGTCTTAAATATCTCAAGTCATAATATTATTATTTATTTCTAATATACTAATATTAGTAGGGATTAATCTGATGTGAAAAAACAGTACTATGGAAACTCACAGTGCCGTGCGGGCCTACTGCTCTGTTCTAAATCAGTTTGGGAGATGTTTGGTGTTTGGTCGGGGAAAGTCAACACGAGGCAATCAAATAACGAGCATTTCAAACTTCAAATGAATGTAAATTAAACCTTGAAGTCTGAACGCATGAGAAAACCAGATCTACTCCTGGATCTGCTCCTCAAACACCTGCTTCTCCGCGGGGAGGCGCATGTACACAGCCTGCGTCGTGGAAAGAGCTGTCAATCAGCCCTCACCTTGCGCAGTCTCCACGGAAGCGGCGACGTTTTTATTTATGAGGGGGGAAAAATTCCGGGCCTTTCCGGGTTTACCTCGGCAGACCAAACGCTATTATTCCAAAGCGCTATAGAGGTACATTTCTAAAGTGCCTTTCCTAATATTTCACTTTCAATCTCTCGATTTTAGATTGAATTGCCGGGGCCTGCCCGTCTGCAAACATCAGAGAGCGTGTGGGGGAGACCGGCGACGAGAGTCTTGGCAGATTTTAATGGGCTGAATTTCCTCCGAGACCCCATCGTGAATTCCAGACGTCATCAAAGACATCGGCCTCTTTAACTTAAACATCTCAAACGCACGTTCAGAAATGACCTGACTGTAAATTCGGAAATCAGGGTGATGATACTGAGAACGTGGATTTTCCTCTCTTGCACTCCGGCTGCTGAGTCGACTCCAAATAAAGCTGCACTAGGGCCACAAACTCAACTGTCTATGCTTCTTCTGTATACCCCACATACCACAACACTATAAATCTGTATCAGTCCAGAACATTAAAGTACTTGGATAGGATCGGTATTCGCTAATACTCAACATTAAATACTTGAATAGGATCGATGTTGGCTAATACTCAACATTAAAGTACTTAACCTTGACTGCTATTAACCTATACTCAACATTAAAGTACTTAACCTTGATTGCTTTTAACCTTTACTCAACAATAAAGTACTTAACCTTAATATTCAACATTAAAGTACTTGGATAGGATCAGTATCGGCTAATACTCAACATTAAAGTACTTTACCTTGACTGCTATTAACCTATACTCAACATTAAAATACTTTACCTTGACTGCTATTAACCTATACTCAACATTAAAGTAGTTAACCTTAATACTCAACATTAAAGTACTTGGATAGGATCGGTACTGGCTAATACTCAACATTAAAGTACTTGGATAGGATCAGTATCGGCTAATACTCAACATTAAAGTACTTGGATAGGATCAGTATCGGCTAATACTCAACATTAAAGTACTTGGATAGGATCAGTATCGGCTAATACTCAACATTAAAGTACTTGGAGAGGATCAGTATCGGCTAATACTCAACATTAAAGTACTTGGATAGGATCGGTATCGGCTAATACTCAACATTAAAGTACTTGGATAGGATCGGTATCGGCTAATACTCAACAATAAAGTACTTGGATAGGATCGGTATTGGCTAATACTCAACATTAAAGTACTTGGATAGGAATGGTATCGGGTAATACTCAACATTAAAGTACTTGGATAGGAATGGTATCGGGTAAAACTCAATATTAAAGTCCTTGGATAGGATCTGTACTGGCTAATACTCAACATTAAAGTACTTGGATAGGATCAGTATCGGCTAATACTCAACATTAAAGTACTTGGATAGGATCGGTATCGGCTAATACTCAACATTAAAGTCCTTGGATAGGATCGGTACTGGCTAATACTCAACATTAAAGTACTTGGATAGGATCGGTACTGGCTAATACTCAACATTAAAGTACTTGGATAGGATCGGTATCGGCTAATACTCAACATTAAAGTACTTGGATAGGATCGGTACTGGCTAATACTCAACATTAAAGTACTTGGATAGGATCGGTACTGGCTAATACTCAACATTAAAGTACTTGGACAGGATCGGTATCGGCTAATACTCAACATTAAAGTCCTTGGATAGGATCGGTACTGGCTAATACTCAACATTAAAGTACTTAACATTAATTGCTATTAACCTATACTCAACATCAAAGCACTTAGAAAGGATTGGTATTGGCTAATACTCAACATCAAAGTATTAACCAATCCCAACAATGTAGTACTTAACCTTGATTGCTAGTAAACTATACTTAACATTAAAGTAATTGGAAACGACCGGTATTAACTGATATTCAACATTAAAGTACTTGAATAGGATCGATGCCGGTTAATACTCAACATTTAAGTACTTTACCTTGATTGCTATTAACCTATACTCAACAATAAAGTACTTAACCTTAATATTCAACATTAAAGTACTTGGATAGGATCTGTATCCGTTAATACTCAACATTAAAGTACTTTACCTTGATTGCTATTAACCTGTACTCAACATTTAGGTACTTTACCTTTGACTGCTATAAACCTATACTCAACATTTAGGTACTTTACCTTGACTGCTATAAACCTATACTCAACATTAAAGTACTTTACCTTGACTGCTATTAACCTATACTCAACATTAAAGTAGTTAACCTTAATACTCAACATTAAAGTACTTTACCTCGACTGCTATTAACCTATACTCAACATTTAGGTACTTTACCTTGACTGCTATTAACCTATACTCAACATTAAAGTACTTTACCTTGACTGCTATTAACCTATACTCAACATTAAAGTAGTTAACCTTAATACTCAACATTAAAGTACTTTACCTCGAGTGCTATTAACCTATACTCAACATTTAGGTACTTTACCTTGACTGCTATTAACCTATACTCAACATTAAAGTACTTTACCTTGACTGCTATTAACCTATAATCAACATTAAAGTAGTTAACCTTAATACTCAACATTAAAGTACTTTACCTCGACTGCTATTAACCTATACTCAACATTTAGGTACTTTACCTTGACTGCTATTAACCTATACTCAACATTAAAGTACTTTACCTTGACTGCTATTAACCTATACTCAACATTAAAGTAGTTAACCTTAATACTCAACATTAAAGTACTTTACCTCGACTGCTATTAACCTATACTCAACATTTAGGTACTTTACCTTGACTGCTATTAACCTATACTCAACATTAAAGTACTTTACCTTGACTGCTATTAACCTATACTCAACATTAAAGTAGTTAACCTTAATACTCAACATTAAAGTACTTTACCTCGAGTGCTATTAACCTATACTCAACATTTAGGTACTTTACCTTGACTGCTATTAACCTATACTCAACATTAAAGTACTTTACCTTGACTGCTATTAACCTATAATCAACATTAAAGTAGTTAACCTTAATACTCAACATTAAAGTACTTTACCTCGACTGCTATTAACCTATACTCAACATTTAGGTACTTTACCTTGACTGCTATTAACCTATACTCAACATTAAAGTACTTTACCTTGACTGCTATTAACCTATACTCAACATTAAAGTAGTTAACCTTAATACTCAACATTAAAGTACTTTACCTTTACTGCTATTAACCTATACTCAACATTTAGGTACTTTACCTTGACTGCTATTAACCTATACTCAACATTTAGGTACTTTACCTTGACTGCTATTAACCTATACTCAACATTAAAGTAGTTAACCTTAATACTCAACATTAAAGTACTTTACCTTGACTGCTATTAACCTATACTCAACATTTAGGTACTTTACCTTGACTGCTATTAACCTATACTCAACATTAAAGTAGTTAACCTTAATACTCAACATTAAAGTACTTTACCTTGACTGCTATTAACCTATACTCAAAATTAAAGTAGTTAACCTTAATACTCAACATTAAAGTACTTTACCTTGACTGCTATTAACCTATACTCAACATTAAAGTAGTTAACCTTAATACTCAACATTTAGGTACTTTACCTTGATTGCTATTAACCTATACTCAACATTAAAGTAGTTAACCTTAATACTCAACATTAAAGTACTTGGAGAGGATCAGTATCGGCTAATACTCTACATTAAAGTACTTGGAGAGGAGTTTTCAGATTGAACTGGATTGTCATTTGTCAGTACCGAACACTGAAATGCTCATATCAGCCTCCTTAACTTAAACATCTCAAATGCACGTCCTGTAGTTTCGGAGAGTGACACCTTGGTGCGGATGATAAATAATTCCGGTAAATAAAATTCCGGTAAATAATAAGGAAAGGTGTTCATTTGGCAAAGGCAGGCATCTGCAGAGCAAATGTTTCTTTTATTTTGGCCACTTCTCCACGGCAGCACCGCCAGGGAGGGAGAATACAGCAGGAGCATGACTTTGTACCCCTCAGCCCGTATATAGATGAGGCTTCTTTTTATAGCTAATAAAGGCGCTGTGGCAGTTTTCCGACTAGTTCGCTGTGAAGTTTCTCCTCCCACTCGTACGGAAGCCTGACTATTTTCCAGCTTGATGGCTCTACTACGATTAAACGCTTGAACATCTGTCTCTGAACTGACCTGCTTCATTCCTCTCTTGTCTCCGCCGGTGGTTTCAGTGCGCTTCATCGCTCCACAGCTGGGGAAGCAAGAACAGCCCCCAGGGTTTGATAGCTGTCAGTATCAGTACTTTCTACTCCTTACATTTACACTCCATTATCAGTACTTTCTACTCCTTACATTTACGCTCCATTATCTGTACTTTCTACTCCTTACATTTACACTCCATTATCAGTACTTTCTACTCCTTACATTTACACTCCATTATCAGTACTTTCTATTCCTTACATTTACGCTCCATTATCAGTACTTTCTATTCCTTACATTTACGCTCCATTATCAGTACTTTCTACTCCTTACATTTACGCTCCATTATCAGTACTTTCTACTCCTTACATTCACACTCCATTATCAGTACTTTCTACTCCTTACATTTACACTCCATTATCAGTACTTTCTATTCCTTACATTTACACTCCATTATCTGTACTTTCTACTCCTTACATTCACACTCTATTATCAGTACTTTCTACTCCTTACATTTACACTCTATTATCAGTACTTTCTACTCCTTATATTTACACTCCATTATCAGTACTTTCTACTCCTTACATTTACACTCCATTATCAGTACTTTCTACTCCTTACATTTTCACTCCATTATCAGTACTTTCTACTCCTTACATTTACACTCCATTATCAGTACTTTATATTCCTTACATTTACACTCCATTATCAGCACTTTCTACTCCTTACATTTACACTCTATTATCAGTATTTTCTACTCCTTACATTTAAACCTCATTATCAGTACTTTCTACTCCTTACATTTACACTCCATTATCTGTACTTTCTACTGCTTACATTTACACTCCATTATCAGTACTTTCTACTGCTTACATTTACACTCCATTTACACTCCATTATCTGTACTTTCTACTGCTTACATTTACACTCCATTATCTGTACTTTCTACTGCTTAC
>CM038711.1:5085781-5095781 GCA_021613375.1 Megaleporinus macrocephalus
TGGGTATATATATATATATATATACACAGCCAAGCTCACACACCGGCAGGAGGTGACGCTACAAAGGAACCGGAATACATTCGTTCTCAATAAGAACAGCTGATTTCTGGCGACAGCGTGTATATTGGTGAGTCGCCAACCCAACAAAGTTGAGCAAAGTTTATAACTTTATGCAAATTAGGAGTGAAGCGATGGGCCAGTTACCAATGGGAATTAAGCAGAGTGGAAACGTTCCTGCTGGAGATGGAGGAGTGGCGGCGGTGCTTTCACAGCAAATGCTCAGACCAAACACTGTTTTCTTCACACACTGACAGCGACTGAGTCTCAAATCTATAGACAAACAACATCCAGGACTTTTATTTTCAGTGGGAACGTCTGTTTTAAGGCTGGTATCAGTGAAGCCCAGGCCACCAGCGGTCAGCTCGGGTTCAGAAACAACCACGGGCATGAACGACTGGCGATCTGGCATCTGCGTCAACTTATCTTCAGATAATTCTGATGTGCTTACCAGAGGATTCCTCTTCAAAACAATGTTCAGGCATGCTCACATTTGGTTGACTGAGCATGAGGGGGCAATAGAATCAGGGGTTGGACGCTGTGTCCCCAGCAATGTTGAGCACAAACCTACGCCCTTAATCAAGCCACAAATTCACAACTTCTCTTTAAATGATTCCGATGTGCTTACCAGAGGATTCATCTTTAAAACAATGTTTAGGCATGCTCGCATTTGATTGGCTGAAAGTAAAGAGGCAGTGGGGTCAGGGGTTGGATTCCTGTGTCCAAACCTACGCCCCTAATCAAGCCACAAAATCGGCGGACGGAGGTGCGTCAACTTATCTTTAGATAAATCCAATGTGCTCACCTTGAGGATTTGTCTACAAGACAACATTCAGACACATTTGATTGGTTGAGAGGGACGGGCCAATGGAATCAGGGGTTGGCCGTTGTGTCCCCACCAATGTTTCCCTAAACCTACGCCATTAATTAAGCCACAAAATAGTGGTCAGTGGTGTGCCAACTTGTCTCTAGAGAATTCGGATGTGCTTACCAGAGGACTTGTCTACAAGACAACATTCAGACACACTCACATTTGATTGGCTGAAAGTGAGGGGGCAAGGGAATCAGGGGTTGGATGTTATGTCCCCACCAATGTTGCCCCCAAACCTACGCCCTTGCCCAAACCACAAAATCAGTAGTCAGTGGTGCATCAACTTATCTTTAGATAATTCGGATGTGCTTACCAGAGGTTTCATCTTCAAGATGATGTTTAGGCATGCTTACATTTGATTGGCTGAAAGTGAGGGGGCAAAGGAATCCAGGGTTGGGCGTTGTGTCCCCACCAATGTTGCCCCCAAACCTACGCCCTTACTCAAGCCACAAAATCAGTGGTCAGTGGTGCGTCAACTTATCTTCAGATAATTCGGATGTGCTTACCAGAGGTTTCATCTACAAGATGAGGTTTAGGCATGCTTGCATTTGATTGGCTAAAAATGGGGGGGCAATGGAATCAGGGGTTGGATCCTGTGCCCCCAAACAATGTTGACCCCAAACCTATGCTCTTGCTCAAGCCACAAAATCAGTGGTCAGTGGTGCGTCAACTTATCTTCTGATAATTCGGATGTTCTTACCAGAGGATTCATCTTTAAGAAGAGGTGTAGGCATGCTCGCATTTGATTGGTTGAAAGTGAGGGAGTAATGGAATCAGGGGTTGGAGGTTGTGTCCCCACCAATGTTGCCCCCTGCTCAAGCCACAAAATCAGTGGTCAGTGGTGTGCCAACTTGTCTCTAGAGAATTCCGATGTGCTTACCAGAGGACTTGTCTACAAGACAACATTCAGACACACTCACAATTGATTGGCTGAAAGTGAGGGGGCAAGGGAATCAGGGGTTGGAGGTTGTGTCCCCAACAATGTTGACCCCAAACCTACGCCCTTGCCCAAACCACAAAATCAGTGGTCAGTGGTGCGTCAACTTATCTTTAGATAATTCCGATGTGCTTACCAGAGGTTTGATCTTCAAGACAAGGTCTAGCCATGCTTGCATTTAATTTGCTGAAAGTGAGGGGGCAATCAAATCAGGGGTTGGATGCTGTGTCCCCAACAATGTTGACCCCAAACCTACACCCTTGCTCAAGACCTACAATCACTGGTCAGTGGTGCAACAACTTTTATTTAGATAACTCCAATGTGCTTACCAGAGGATTCATCTTCAAGACAATGTCTAGGCATGCTCGCATTTGATTGGCTGAAAGTGAGGGGGCAATGAAATCAAGGGTTGGATGCTGTGTCACCAAAAATGTTGACCTCAAACCTACGCCCTTACCCAAACCACAAAATCTGTGGTCAGTGGTGCGTCAACTTATCTTCAGATAATTCGGATGTGCTAACCAGAGGTTTCATCTACAAGACAAGATCTAGCCATGCTCGCATTTGGTAGGTTGAAAGTGAGGGGGCATTGGAATCAGGGGTTGGATGCTGTGTCCCCACCAACGTTGCCGCCCAACCAATGCCCTTGCTCAAGCCAGGACTGGAAAGGGAGAAAACCAGACTGCCATGCAGCTGTAAACCCGAGAGCAGGGAAGTTCCCATTAGTTCTGTTCTCAGTGCAGCTTTTATTAGAGGCGGAGGTCTAGTAGGGTTGTTAAAATAATGTTCCCAGCGAAGCGGAAAAGGGGATTTTATTGGACAGATTAATGGATACGGAGCGAATACCCAGAAGAGGAGAAAAAACAGCTCCGGCGGACGAACAGTCTCTGAAAGATGACATGTTTAGGGAAGATGGATTTTTCTGCCGGCCTCCTAAAGTTTTAGTGTGCGTTCAGTGGCGCCGTCATCTCTTTTCCTCAGCTCGTGTCCGATCTGAATCCCGCCCATGGTGGCGGCGGAGGCGGCGGCGGCGGTGGGCCACTCCATCACGGCCGGAGCGGGCCATAAAACCTGTGAACGGCTAAACCCTGCAAACGTATCAATTTCATAGCGCATGACTGCTACTTATGGATCGATATCCTGGGGTCCGTGGGGAAAACCCCTCGGCTCCAGACCGAAGTAAAATAAACAGTCTGCGGCCCTGGACGTCGCCAATTCTTTCTTTTTTGGGGACTAATTCATTTTCTCTGCCGTGGCTGACCGGCTCTCTCTCTCTTTTTACTGAAGACCAGAAAATTACATTCCTCAGCCTATTAGAGATCAACACACACACATACGGCACACACTTTTCAAAGGGCTGGCAGGCGCTATTAGACCCAAACAATCAGGTACGGCTCAGTACGGCTCGGCCGGGCCTATTAGCACGGCCGTCCTTGGTCAGACGGAGCTGTTTTTTCAACCTTTCTTTTCAAAGAAACGGCTTCGCAGTTAGTAGCGTGGTCCTACAGCCTTTGTATAAGGATGCCCCTGTTCCATTATAGCAGCCGAAGGCCTTTCATAAACATCACAACATGAACATCTAATCGGATCACCGTGACGTTTGCGTAAACAATGTCATGAAATCAACTGGACGCTGAAGCAACCCAAGAATGAAAAGCTATTCAGGCCACGGTTTCCAAAGTTCTTCATAATTAAACCGTTGAAATGTAAACCAAGCCATTCAGAGCGGTTCACAATGGTGCTGAATAGAACCAGACGTCCACCTCCACCAATAAATACATGAAAGGGCTATGAATATACACCCCCGGGTTGTTTAAAAGCCTTCAATAGGTGTATTTACACCACCAGATCTGATTAGAACAGATGTAAATAATCCTACATACAACACAAAGTAACATGAATATGTTATTGTGAGAGAAGTAGATCAGATCTTGATCCAGTTTAAAGAAGTGTAGTTCCAGATTTCTCCTGGACGCCCCAGACATTGTATGAATGTGTTCAGTTCCTTCAGCAGCAATCTTGATTAAGCTTAATGAAGTACTGAGCAGTCAAAGCAGGTATTAGATTAGAACTGTAAATAATACTGGGTTGTTTCCACAAGGAGAAGCTTGGAAAGGGTTAAATAAACAACAAACTTGTGCAACTTTTCCTTCCTGAAGATCCAGGAATCTCGGAAATTGGTCTCTAAATTAGGTGCAGATGCTGTAGGGCTTTCTGAGAAATTTGAGATCGGTGAAATTAAGTGTAACCAACTTCCAGGATAACTTTTTGCAGGATTACAAGACGTTATGCTCCCACACATGACTTTCTCTTGTAGTCATTGGAAAAGAATCATTGGAGATAATGATGCTCCATATCTGATGTTGGAAGTGCAGTAGATCTGTGGAGGAAGCCAAAGACCACAAGCTAATAGAGCCCGGTGTGACTATTCTACCAAGCCCTGGATTACTTTGGGATCCTTCAGGAAACCAGAGATGCAGAACCCCAAATCACCAAGCTCCTCACCAGTGGTCCATGTGGTTAGTGTCATAATCATAATTTCCTCCTGCATATTTTCTGTATAGGGGTTCAACTGCAACTAGTCGACATCGAGCTCAAAGACTCATCACCACGACCCTCCATAACCTACATGTTCATAAGCTCTTTTTGATTTGTAACTCACTCACTCGCTCACGTTTGGCAGGCTGGAGATTCTTCACAAGGGGGCGACATTAGCACTCCACTAGGTTTTGGTGCTTCATAAGACTTTGTATCAATTTTGCAGCCTCGAAAACAAGAAGTCTAAGGCGTCGCTGCACGTAATATTTAGGATTTTTTCTCTTATTACTTTTGTTTATTTTCTTCTAGAACATTTCCTCCTGCATATTTTCTGTATAGGGTTCAGCTGTTAGTGTCATAATCACATGTTTAGGAACTAGTCAACATCAAAACATCAAAGCCTCATTACAGGGACCCCACAAAACCTACATATTCACAAGCTCCTACTGATTTGTAACTCACTCACTCACTCGTATTTGGCAGGCTGGAGATTCTTCACAAGGGGGCGACATTAGCACTCCACTAGGTTTTGGTGCTTCATAAGACTTTGAATCAATTCTGCTGCCTCATATACAAGCAGTCATATGTTTTGCTGCACATAATATTTAGGATTATTTTTTCTTTTCTTTTATTTGTTTTGTTTATTTTCTTCTAGAACATTTCCTCCTGCATATTTTCTGTATAGGGTTTTAGCTGTTAGTGTCATAATCACATGTTTAGGAACTAGTCAACATCAAGACATCAAAACCTCATCACCATGACCCCCAAAACCTACATATTCATAAGCTTTTTCTGACTTTTAACTCACTCACTCACGTTTGGCAGGCTGGAGATTCTCCACAAGGGGTTAACATTAGCACTCCACTAGGTTTTGGTGCTTCATAAAACTTTTTATCAATGCTGCTCCCTCAAAAATAAGAAGTCTAAGGCGTCGCTGCACGTAATATTTAGGATTTTTTATTTATTTTGTTTATTTTTTTCTTGCTCTCAAGAACAGAAACTAGTCAACATCAAAACATCAAAGCCTCATTACCGGGACCCCAAAAAACCTACATGTTCATAAGCTCTTACTGATTTGTAACTCACTCGCTCACTCACGTTTGGCAGGCTGGAGATTCTTCACAAGGGGGCGACATTAGCACTCCACTAGGTTTTGGTGCTTCATAAGACTTTGAATCAATTCTACTGCCTCATAAACAAGCAGTCATATGTTTTGCTGCACATAATATTTAGGATTATTTTTTCTTTTATTTTATTTGTTTTGTTTATTTTCTTCTAGAACATTTCCTCCTGCATATTTTCTGTATAGGGTTCAGCTGTTAGTGTCATAATCACATGTTTAGGAACTAGTCAACATCAAAACATCAAAGCCTCATTACAGGGACCCCACAAAACCTACATATTCACAAGCTCCTACTGATTTGTAACTCACTCACTCACTCGTATTTGGCAGGCTGGAGATTCTTCACAAGGGGGCGACATTAGCACTCCACTAGGTTTTGGTGCTTCATAAGACTTTGAATCAATTCTGCTGCCTCATATACAAGCAGTCATATGTTTTGCTGCACATAATATTTAGGATTATTTTTTCTTTTCTTTTATTTGTTTTGTTTATTTTCTTCTAGAACATTTCCTCCTGCATATTTTCTGTATAGGGTTTTAGCTGTTAGTGTCATAATCACATGTTTAGGAACTAGTCAACATCAAGACATCAAAACCTCATCACCATGACCCCCAAAACCTACATATTCATAAGCTTTTTCTGACTTTTAACTCACTCACTCACGTTTGGCAGGCTGGAGATTCTCCACAAGGGGGTGACATTAGCACTCCACTAGGTTTTGGTGCTTCATAAAACTTTTTATCAATGCTGCTCCCTCAAAAATAAGAAGTCTAAGGCGTCGCTGCACGTAATATTTAGGATTTTTTATTTATTTTGTTTATTTTTTTCTTGCTCTCAAGAACAGAAACTAGTCAACATCAAAACATCAAAGCCTCATTACCGGGACCCCAAAAAACCTACATGTTCATAAGCTCTTACTGATTTGTAACTCACTCGCTCACTCACGTTTGGCAGGCTGGAGATTCTTCACAAGGGGGCGACATTAGCACTCCACTAGGTTTTGGTGCTTCATAAGACTTTGAATCAATTCTACTGCCTCATAAACAAGCAGTCATATGTTTTGCTGCACATAATATTTAGGATTATTTTTTCTTTTATTTTATTTGTTTTGTTTATTTTCTTCTAGAACATTTCCTCCTGCATATTTTCTGTATAGGGTTCAGCTGTTAGTGTCATAATCACATGTTTAGGAACTAGTCAACATCAAGACATCAAAACCTCATCACCATGACCCCCATAACCTACATATTCATAAGCTCTTACTGATTTGTAACTCACTCACTCACTCACTCACGTTTGGCAGGCTGGAGATTCTCCACAAGGGGGCGACATTAGCACTCCACTAGGTTTTGGTGCTTCATAAAACTTTTTATCAATGCTGCTCCCTCAAAAATAAGAAGTCTAAGGCGTCGCTGCAC
This sequence comes from Megaleporinus macrocephalus, assembly GCA_021613375.1. Lineage (NCBI taxonomy): Eukaryota > Metazoa > Chordata > Actinopteri > Characiformes > Anostomidae > Megaleporinus > Megaleporinus macrocephalus. The sequence continues at coordinate 5,092,726 of CM038711.1, forward strand.
GTAATATTTAGGATTTTTTATTTATTTTGTTTATTTTTTTCTTGCTCTCAAGAACAAAAACTAGTCAACATCAAAACATCAAAGCCTCATTACCGGGACCCCAAAAAACCTACATGTTCATAAGCTCTTACTGATTTGTAACTCACTCGCTCACTCACGTTTGGCAGGCTGGAGATTCTTCACAAGGGGGCGACATTAGCACTCCACTAGGTTTTGGTGCTTCATAAGACTTTGAATCAATTCTACTGCCTCATAAACAAGCAGTAATATGTTTTGCTGCACATAATATTTAGGATTATTTTTTCTTTTATTTTATTTGTTTTGTTTATTTTCTTCTAGAACATTTCCTCCTGCATATTTTCTGTATAGGGTTCAGCTGTTAGTGTCATAATCACATGTTTAGGAACTAGTCAACATCAAGACATCAAAACCTCATCACCATGACCCCCATAACCTACATATTCATAAGCTCTTACTGATTTGTAACTCACTCACTCACTCACTCACGTTTGGCAGGCTGGAGATTCTCCACAAGGGGGCGACATTAGCACTCCACTAGGTTTTGGTGCTTCATAAGACTTTGTATCAATTCTGCTGCCTCAAAAACAAGAAGTCTAAGGTGTCGCTGCACGTAATATTTAGGATTTTTTCTCTTATTAGTTTTGTTTATGTTCTTCTAGAACATTTCCTCCTGCACATTTTCTGTATAGGGGTTCAGCTGTTAGTACCATAATCACATGTTTAGGAACTAGTCAACATCAAGACATCAAAACCTCATTTCCGCGACCCCCATAACCTACATATTCATAAGCTTTTTCTGACTTTTAACTCACTCACTCACATTTGGCAGGCTGGAGATTCTCCACAAGGGGGCGACATTAGCACTGCACCAGGTTTAGGTGCTTCATAAGACTTTATATCAATTCTGTTGCCTCGAAAACAAGAAATTATATGTTTTGCATCTTTTAATAAAAAGTTTTTTGAATTTTTTTTCTTCCTGTGCTCATGAACATATCCTCCTGCATATTTTCTGTATACGTGTTCAGCTGTGCGGTGGTCAGCGAGCCTCACGCAGCTTCCTGTGATGTAACGGAGCGTGTGTGGGACCCCCGCTGTGCTGTTCCTCTCTCTCTCTCTTTTCCATCACTTCTCCAGTAATGGCCTATTACACACTGTCCTCAAACCTCGCCCCTAATTCATCATCCTTTCTTTTATTCCGCCTTACTGCCCTCTTCCGTGCTCTCCCTCTCTCTCTGACTAGGCGACCAGTAAACCTACCTGTTCTTACAACGTACTGCTGATGAAAATACGGCTACGCCAGAAAACAATAAGCCTTCTCTGGGGACTAGTTTTCCTCGGAACATCCCACGCGTACCCCTCCACCCAGAATGAATATGTTTTATTATATTACTGTGAACAATTCTGACTCAATAGGTTTCTGTAGAACCGCCAGAATCAAACTTCGTTTACATCCCTTTAATTACGTGGGAATTTTAAAACGTTCGTGGTGTTGCACTCCAGCGACCGGCGAGTGTCACATTTCTCTCTGCCACTCTTCTCTCTTTCTCCATCACGACCCATCAGCAGATAAGCATCAGTCGGCCACTCCAGAGCCGCTCCCCGCTCTTCCTCCTGTCAGCAGATTACACTGCAGCGGCTGACAGCTTGTTATCGCTCTCTCTGGCAGCAGGCCTTCATCTTTTGTTCTTTCAGAACAGGCCTGACCCCCAAACACCCCCCACCCCACCCCCCAACACACCTCAGAGACAGTCTGATCCGCACACACACCCCCCTCAGAGACAGTCTGTGGGTATTTCTGGGAAATTGTAGAGCTGATGGAAACCTTCAAGCACAGATACTAAAGCTTAATACATATGCTGCACTGTTAAAGGGGAATTCCACCTGTTTTTCTAAATTTTAGATACATGCACAACTACAGTAGATCTGTGTTTCTAATCTGTGTTTCTAATGAAGTGGCCAGTGAGTGAAAACACAAGGTAGGTGTTTCCAATAAAGTGGCCAGTGCATAGATGCACAAGATAGATATTTCCAGTATAGTGGCCAGTGAGTGGAAACACAAGGTGTGTGTTTCTAATAAAGTGGCCAGCAAGTGGAAGCACAAGGTAGGTGTTTTCAATAAAGTGGCCAATTCATAGATGCACAAGGTAGATGTTTTCAGTATAGTGGCAAGTGGGTGGAAGCACAAGGTAGGTGTTTCTAATAAAGTGGCCAGTGAGTGGAAGCACAAGGTACATGTTTCCAATATAGCGGTCAGCTCGTAGAAGCACAAGGTGGGTGTTTCTAATAAAGTGGCCAGCAAGTGGAAACACAAGGTACATGTTTCTAATAAAGTGGCCAGCAAGTAGATGCAGTTAGTGGTAGTACAAGGTTGGTGTTTCTAATAAAGTGGCCATTCTTTACGTTATGCTATCATGTGACATTATTATATAAATTTTAATATTTCATCATTTAGTAGGAAATCCTTCTCACTTCTCGTTTAACAGGTCTGACGCTGAGCCCTGCTGTCAGACGGCCTGAGCAGACTGGATTATAGTTTTCTGGTGTTGGTACTGGTGTTGGTACTGGTGTTGGTACTGGTGTGGGTACTGGTGTCGGTACTGGTGTCGGTACTGGTGTGGGTATTGATGCTGGTACTGGTGTGGGTACTGGTGTTGGTACTGGTGTCGGTACTGATGCTGGTTCTTGTGTTGGTACTGGTGTGGGTACTGATGCTGGTACTGGTGTGGGTACTGGTGTCGGTACTGGTGTGGGTACTGGTGTGGGTACTGATGCTGGTACTAGTGTGGGTACTGGTGTGGGTACTGGTGCTGGTACTGGTGTGGGTACTGGTGTTGATACTGGTGTGGGTACTGGTGTCGGTACTGGAGTTGGTACTGATGTCGGTACTGGTGTGGGTACTGGTGTGGGTACTGGTGTCGGTACTGGAGTTGGTACTGATGTCGGTACTGGTGTGGGTACTGGTGTGGGTACTGGTGTGGGTACTGGTGTCGGTACTGATGCTGGTACTGGTGTGGGTACTGGTGTTGGTACTGATG
>CM038711.1:5098281-5110781 GCA_021613375.1 Megaleporinus macrocephalus
CAGTCTCTTGCCCCCCTTTTTTCTCTTCCACTTCTCACTAATCTCTATCTTTCCATCTTCCCACTCTCTCTTTCTTTCCCTCCCTCTTGCATTTTCCTCTCTCTCACTCAATTCACCAGTCTCTCACCCCCTCTTTTATCATTTCTCTTCCATCTGTCTTTTTCCTTTTCTCTCTTACTAATGTTCTCTCCATCTGTCTCTTTTCCTCTCTCACCTCAGTGTTCCTCTTTTCTTCCCTCTCACTTCCATTGTCTTTCCATCCATATACCCAGTGTAAGTCTCTCACCCTCTTTCATTCTCTCCTTCTCCATCTGTCTGTCTCATTATTCTCTTTATCTCTCTCTCTCTCTCACTTTACCATTCTCTTGTCCCCTCCTTTCTCTTCCCTCTCTCTGTTTTCACCCAATCTCCATCTTTCCCTCTTCTCACTCTCTCTGTTGCAATCTCCTCTCTCTCCCTCTCTCTCTTTCTCGCCTGTTTTGTGTCTTCCCTCCATCTGTCTCTTTTCCATCTCTCTTTCATCTCTCCATCACTTTTCTCTCTTATCTTGTTGTCTCTCCCTCTCTCTCTTTTTGTCTTCTACTCTTTCATTCTCTTTTCCTCTCCTCCTCTCTTCCTTCTACTCTTCTTACTCTCTTTGTCTTTCTCTCTCCTTCCCCCCTCTATCCCCTCTTCTTGCTCTCCATCCTTCTCTCCCACCCCCTCTCTATCGTGCCCCCAGTTCTCAGGCTCTGTCTCTCGTCCGTAGAGAGAGATGCGAGCGGCTCTGTTGTTGTTCAGTGTGCTGTTCAGCATCCTCGGCTCTGAAAGAGCTCCTCGGCGACGGTCTCTGTGCTGAGAGACCACCGGCCGTTCTGACAGGCGCGCGCTGAGGAACAACAGAAGCCTCCGAGGAGAGTATGGTTACATAACCGGCTCCAGCTCGCTCCGTACCTCCGCCGCTCCCTGAGCGCCGTCACCGCCGCTGTCACAACCCGTTTACTGCAGCCTCCACCTGCTGTTCCTGCTCGGAGCCCCTTAATCAGACCCCTTACATCAGACTAAAACATTCAAACAGTCCCTCAACAGTCCGAGAGTAACCGGCGACGTGACCCTGACCCTGACGCGACCTCCTTCCTTCCTTCTCTCCATTATTTCATCAGTTATTCATCTGAAGTTATTGTGCTGGCAGGCAATGACTCATACTGGTTTCACTGGTAATTCATTTATTTATTTATACATCGTTTCATTATTGCATTAAATATTTATTCATTTGTTTGTTTGTTTGTTTGAAGTTGCCGTGCTTGGCTGGCTCATAGGTCGCACTGATTATTTATTTATTCATTTATTCGGGCTATCATGTGTGGCTCCATATATATATATATATATATATATATATATATATATATATATATATATATATATATATATATATATATATATATATACACTCTTGATTCATACTGGCTGCACTGGTTTATTAATTTATTTATTGAAGTGACTCCAGTGGATTTGGATTGCCTATTGTTCATACTGGCTACTGGGTTTAGGCTGCCTATGATTCATACTGGCTGTACTAGTTTTTTATTTATTTATTGAAGTGACTCCGGTGGATCTGGACTGCCCATGATTCATACTGGCTACTGGGTTTAGGCTGCCTATGATTCATACTGGCTGTACTAGTTTTTTATTTATTTATTGAAGTGACTCCGGTGGATCTGGATTGCCCATGATTCATACTGGCTCCTGGGTTTAGGCTGCTTGTGATTCATACTGGCTGCACTGGTTATTTATATGTTTATATATGCATTAAAGTGACAATGATGGATTTGGTTTGCCCATGATTCTCATACTGGCTGCATTATTATTTATTGATTTATAAATTTATTTGCCCATGATTCATACTGGCTCCTGGGTTTAGGCTGCTTGTGATTCATACTGGCTGCACTGGTTATTTATATGCTTATATATGCATTGAAGTGACAATGATGGATTTGGGATGCCCATGATTCATACTGGCCATATTGGTTATTTTCGTATTTATTAAAGTAAATCTGGTGGATTTGGTTTGCCCATGATTCATACTGGCTACTGGGTTTAGGCTGCCTTTGATTCATACTGGCTGCAGTGGTTATTTTTTTGTTTATATATGTATTGAAGTGACCATAATAGATTTGGGTTGCCCATGATTCATACTGGCTGCATTGTTATTTATTGAATTATTTGCCAATTATTCATACTGGCTACTAGGTTTTGGCTGTCTGTGATGTTGGTTATTTATTACTGGTTTACTGAAGTGCTCATGTTTAATTTTGGACTGCCCATTATTCATACTGGCTGCATTGCTTGTTGTTGACCTGTTTTGTTTATTTATTTATTTATTTGACAGTTATTTATACCGACTGCATTTATTTATTTATTTACTTACATCAGTCATAATGAAAAGTTTAGGCTGCTAATGACTCATACTGGTTTGTGATTGAGCTTTATTAAGAGCCCTCTGAAAGCCACTCAAGAGCCGGTAATTGGCTTTCCCATCATGTCTCAATAGAGGCAACAATGTCCCTCTTCATCTCCATCATATGGAAAGAGAGAGAGAGAAAGAGAGAAAGAGAGAGAGAGAGAGAAAGAGAGAGAGAGAGAGAGAGAAACAGAGAAAGCGAAAGAGAGAGAGAGAGAAAGAGAGAAAGCGAAAGAGAGAGAAAGAGAGAGAGAAAGAGAGAAAGCAAAAGAGAGAGAGAAAGAGAGAAAGCAAAAGAGAGAGAGAAAGAGAGAGAGAGAGAGAGAGAGAGAGAAAGAGAAAAAGAGAGAGAGAGTGAAGGAGAGAGAGAGAGAAAGAGAGAGAGAGAAGGAGAAGGAAAGCAGGAGATTCTGCTTCAGTCAGCATCCAGTCTGAGTGAAAAAGAGGAGAGAAGTGCTGCTTAATGGTCAGCAGCGCTAATGGACACGCCCACAAATCAGTAGCGACACGTGATTAATGTGCTTTCATCAGGTTTCATGAACACAGTGGTTGATAGGCCGGCACACGTGACATGAGAAAATATAAATATAATATAATAAATTTTAAAAAAAACATGCAATGACAAAGTAAAAGACCCTCTTACAGAATCACTGCTGTAGCTTTAGCATTAGCTAGAAGAAAGTGGCCTACGTAATAGGGCTGTGTATTAGCAAGAACCTGGCGATACAACACGTATTGTGATACAGTGGTAACGATTCAATATATCGTGATATATTGCGATACTGCAAGCAAAGTGATATATTGCGATTTTTCAAATCCTACTAATAAAACACACCAGGTTTGCCAATGCTTACAATAGCATTGCGGCCTTGTGCTGCTTGTTAATGTTGGAGTGGAGCCGAAAATGGATTACAACACTGCCATCCAGTGGTCAGAGATTTAAACACAACATACAATGATACACTCTCTGCCAGGAATCTGTGTATTGATCGATACTGTGTGTTTGAGAATCGATACAGTATCACCAAACGTAATATCCCGATATTCGATATTTCGATATTTTCTTACACCCCTACTATCTGGTAGCCTACATAGCTGCTAGTTGATAGTACTGATGTGCTAATGGGCCAAAATAATTTTTTTCAGTAAGTATTAGGATGTTGGATTCATAATAACATAATAAAATAATAGATTTGTATGAATATACACAGTGTAAACCATATGAACAGTCAGAATTAGTTGAGTGACTGATTATTTGCTAGTAAAGGCCTTTTTGTCTGGCAGATGAGGACCAGGTTGTGCCAGAAAGAGCATCTTCTCTGCACCTTTCACCGAACGCTTCGCTGTAAATGTGCAGCTGAGCACCCGGGATTCACAGTCCAGCATGCCTGAAACTGTAAACGTCTGTACGGTATTGATTTTGCTCTGTGATCTTGTCTCTGATACCTTGCGCTGGACAGGTTCACGGCCGTCTACTAAGCGTGCGATTTATTGAAGTGGACTACTCTGAAACCCGAGGAACGAGTCAGATCACATCTGCTCGTAATTTTGACAGATTTCTCTATTCATCCAGCGCTGTGTTCGGAAGCGTCTCTCAGGCCGCATCTCTGCTGGTGTGAAGGCTGTAGGTTTAAAGGTGGGGTCAGTGTTTGTTTTTTTAAGTCTTTTTTGAAATTCTTGCATTCTGGCAGCTGTCAACGAAATATATGCTGAGAAGAAAAAAAAATTGGGCCTTAGTGGCTGTTCCAGGGGCTGCACACGGAAAAAGAAAACTGATTATGTGGACCACCAGCCAGGACAATAAGGTGGATGTTAATTCACTGGCTGAAAACTTGATGAGCCTCTTAATTCCGAGGTGGGGGCATGTCAATAGAAAAGTCATAGCCAGGTCTTATAAACCTGACCTACTTCCCAGGAGAGCTTAGCTTAGCCTTGCCATAACCAGACCTTATAAACCTGAACTACTCCCCAGGAGAGCTAAGTTTAGCCTCGCCATAGCCAGACCTTATAATCCTGAACTACTTCCCAGGAGAGCTTAGCTTAGCCTCACTGTAGCCAGGCCTTATAATCCTGAACTACTTCCCAGGCGGACTTAGCTTAGTCTGCCATAGCCAAACCTTAAAAACGAGAACTACTTCCCAGGAGAGCTTAGCTTAGACTCACCATAGTCAGACCTTATAAACCTGAACTACTTCCCAGGAGAGCTTAGTTTAGCCTCACCATATCCAGGCTTTATAAACCTGAACTACTTCCCAGGCGGACTTAGCTTAGTCTGCCATAGCCAAACCTTAAAAACGAAAACTACTTCCCAGGAGAGCTTAGCTTAGACTCACCATAGTCAGACCTTATAAACCTGAACTACTTCCCAGGAGAGCTTAGCCTAGCCTCACCATAGCCAGACCTCAGAAACCTGAACTACTTCCCAGGAGAGCTTAGCTTAGCCTCGCTATGGTCAGGCCTTATGAACCTTAACTACTTCCCAGGAGAGCTTAGCTTAGCCTAGCTATAGCCAGAGTTTATAATCCTGAACCACTTCCAAGAAGAGCTTAGCTTAGCCTCACTATAGCTAGGCCTTATAAACCTAAACTACTTCCCAGGAGGACTTAGCCTCGCCATAGTCAGACCTTATGAACCTGAACTACTTCCCAAGAGATCTAAGCTTAGCCTCGCCATAGCCAGGCTTTATAAACCTAAACTACATCCCAGGAGATCTAAGCTTAGCCTCGCCTTAGCCAGGCCTTATAAACCTGAACTACTTCCCAGGAGGGCTTAGCTTAGCCTCGCCATAGCCAGGCCTTTTAAACCTGAACTACTTCCCAGGAGAGCTTAGCTTAGACTCACCATAGTCAGACCTTATATACCTGAACTACTTCCCAGGAGAACTTAGCTTAGCCTCACTGTAGCCAGGCCTTATAAACCTGAACTACTTCCCAGGAGAGCTTAGCTTAGCCTCACCATAGCCAGGCCTTATAACCTGATCTACTTCCCAGAAGGGCTTAGCTTTGCCATAGCCAGACCACATAAACCTAAACTACTTCCCAGGAGAGCTAAGCTTACTCCTAATTCCCCAGAATTGAACCTAAATGAGCATCTGTGGGACCACCTGGATGGTGGTGTTGGCTCTCTGGATCCTCCTCCATGCTCCCTCCAGCAGCTGTGGGATGCACTGCAGTCAGTATGGCTCCAGATACCTGTGACCACCTACCAGCACCTTACTGAGTCTCCCAGTCCGTCTACAGTTAGCATCAGCGTTCAAGTGCTGTAGCTCAGCCTAGCGCGCGTGCATGTGTTTCGGGGGGCGAGGTTTTCAGATAAAACACTGAAAGGGGCACTACTGGTTCAGCAGGTGCTGTTAAAAGCTGCTCGCTCGGCTAAACTCTGCACTGGCCGCGCCTTACAGAGCATAACAGAATTCTAAAGCCCCGAATGAAAACGCACCAGGGCCAGATTTCCCATTCTGACTTGACTCAGTAGTTCTGTTAGAGTCGGGCTGTTTATGCTGGTACATCATTACGCATTTCCTGCACTTCCCAAGACAATTCCCCGTGTTGAAATGATGAGTTTAATGTGGCTGTGGCCCCCCTCGGGCCCGGGGAGCGGTGCGCTCCGGCACAGCGAGGGGTAGATTGAATGTGTTGAAGGGGTAGATTGAATGTGTTGAACGCTGCTGGGCCAGGAGTGACATCAGAGGCTTCAGAGAGATTTTTAAAAAGCTGCCTCCCAGCAGGACATCTGGGGCACATCCTGTGTAGAGCTACCGAAATCACCCCGCCGGCTCTGAGCAAAGGCCGAACTGACCCGCCACCTTCAGCCGCCTCACGCACAGAGACTTCTCCTTAACCCCTGACGGGGAAGTCCCAGTCCTGACGGTCCGACCACAACAAAAGCAACAGTCGTCATTTAATCTGAATTATTGATGATCACGGCTCATTGAGATTCTGTTAAAGGGCAGATTTTCAGAAAGAAAGATAAAATAATAATTAAACATAGCAAAATGATAGTACTTACTCTTCTTCTAAGGGTTACAAGTTAATACATGACTCAGTAATATATTTCATAAGTTCATATTTCAGTGAAGGACTCTGGAGTATGATGCAAGCGAGTGAGGATACTATATACTTTTGATATAGCATCTTATTATTTTGATATTTTGAGTTAGTATCTCATAATATTGACTTATTTTTTCATGTTTTGACTTAATTAGTTGAAAAAATGACTTTACTTGAAGAAGTGATTAAAAATATTTAGATTTATAAGCGAGTTATTCAAATAAAGATATATAGTTTTATGTCAACATTTTGAGATACTACTAGTTTAAGCTAATTCGCCTCCCTACTATGTCCCACTGATGTAGTATATATCATGAGTATATATATATATATATATATATATATATATATATATATATATATATATATATATATATATATATATATATAAATCTGTCTATCCATTGTTCTATCCAACCATCTATATCCATCTGTCCATCCATACATATATTCATCTGTCTGGCCAGCCGTTCATCCATCCATTTGTGCGTTCATCCATCTATCCATCTGTCTATCCATTGGTCTATCTGACCATCTATATATCTATCTGTCCGTCTGTCCATCCATCCATCTATGTGTTCATTCATCTATCTACAGTATATGTCCATCTGTTCCTCTGTGCGTCCATCCCTCTATCCAACCATCGTCCATACATCCATCTATCTGTCCATATATTCGTCTGTCTGTCTGGCGTTCATCCATCTATCCATCCGTCTATCCATTGTTCTATCCAACCATCTATATCCATCTGTCCATCCATTCATCTATTCGTCTGTCTGTCCAGCCGTCCATCCATCCATCTGTGTTCATTTGTCTATCTATCCGACCTGCCCCTCTGTCCGTTCATCCATCCATCTATCCGTTCATCCCTCTTATCCACCCATCGTCCATACATTCATCTATCTATCTGTCTATACATCTATTCGTCCTTTCATCCATCCATGCATTTATCTGTCCATCTGTCCATGCATGCATTCATCCATCCATCTATCCGTCCGTCTGTCCATCCATCTATTCGGCGGTCCATTCATCTATCCACTTATCTGTCCATCCGTCCATTCATTTATCTATCCATCCGTCCATTTATTTATCTGTCCATCTGTCCTTGCGTGCATTCATCCATCCGTCTTTCCACCCATCCATCCAAACCATGTTTCTGTCCATCCATCAAATCCATCTGTCCATCCATCTATCCATCCATCCATCCGTCCGTCCATCTATCCACCCATCTATGTATATCTTTTTTGCCTCCATCTCTTCTGTTTGAGTCCTGCTTTTAATTCTGCTCAAGTGTTTTCCACATAGCCTTTCTCTACATCATCCCTGTCGCTTCCTCCTCTCTCTCTCTCTCTCTCTCTCTCTCTTTCCCTCTCCGTCTCCATCTCTCTTTCTCCCTCTCTAAAACCTGACACCTCTCTTTCTTCGCACTTCTTCTGAGGCGTTGCTGGCATTCGTTGCAACTTTGTAGTCGACACTAGATCAGCTGGTTTGAAGTATTTTTTCCTCCATATGATGAGAGAAGAAGAAAGCGAGAGACAAAGAGAGAGAGAGAGAGAATGGAGAGAGGGATGGATCTCTCCTCAGCTCTGTACTAATGTGATTCGAGACTCTCCAGCTGCAGACTAACTCAGCAGAGCCAGAAAAACTTCAGCCAGCGTCTGGGCGTTCAGCACATTAGTGCAAGTTTTTAATGAGCTGCAGAGCGTTCTGAGCGAAACGGCCTGTTATTCTGAAAACAGCACTTCAGGCTGGATGTCAATACCAAATTAAAAGGGAGATAAAGCAGCGAGCGCGCTAATAGCAGCACAGCGGAGTGTTAGCCGAGTCTTGGTGGTCCTGTTTATCTGGGGCGGGCTGCCGTACAGTGTTAGTGCTGGGCTGCTCTGCTGGCTGCTGGGATCCTGCATTGTGACATTCTTTAGATGCATCCCGACTGCTGTGTTAGCTTTAACAGTTGCGTCACGCGTGCTGGCAGCATGCAGCTCTGCGCATCCCTAAAGGCTGATTTATAGTCCTGCGATGCTGCATGTAAATATATCTGTGTGGAGATACGGAGCAGGGGGTTCACGGATAAGCAAAGCTGGAGGAGGAACACATCTGGTAGAGTTGTGGACTCAATAGAGCTAAATCAAATAAGGCAGGCCAAGGATCAGCTAGAAAAAGAGATACAACACTGCACATCTTTATACCACCAGAGTCTGTGCACTCGGAGGCAAACTTAGCAAAGACCCAGGCAGCTCATTCCCGTGATACAGAACCAGGCTGGTATCTACTGGCAACAGCTAATAGAAAAAAAGCACAAATAGTTTGCATTTGACAAAAAAAATGTTTCTGTTGCTTAAGGTTCACCTATTATTCTCATTTATAATGTTCATAATGTTCTGTTAGAGCTCCTGTGTCTTTAAGCCCCGCCTCCCTATGAGCTCAGTGTGCTCTGATTGGTCAGCTCGCCCACTCTATTATGACTGGTCAACTGAAAGAGTGCCATTCTGCTACAAGGTCTGCCTCCCCACGCTGCGGTGGCCGTTCTTATAATGGCAGCAGTTCTGCTGTATCAGTTTGAGTCAGAGTCCGAAACCTGAAAGCCCAGCAGAACAAGTTCCATCTTTGCAAGCTAGACTGAAGCAGAGCATTTCAGAGAGGTATGTTTAACTGGTTTAGTTCTCTGAACGTTGTTAGAGGATGTCCCGAGCTTGCTGGTAGGCAGGCAATACAGACTGTGTTACATGATGATGTCACCTTGTAACAGAAAAAAGTGCTGGAAATGGGGCATTTCAGGAAGCTCTGGTGTGTAACTTTGGGTTGTAGAACTTTGGAGTTCTGAATGTTTACATGCACAAAAGATAGAACACACTAAAAGAAAAGAGGACCCCCCCCCACCCCAAAAAGCATAATAGGCCCCCTTCAGGTCACAAGGCTCTTGGTTCTATTGATAGGTGAGTCCAGCACAGTTTTCTCAATGATGTGTTCTTGTGTACTTGTGTCCTTGCCTGGGTAAAGGTACCCAGACGTGTTCTTGCTCCACATCTGTACATGTACAAGTTCTCTTTTTTTATATATAAGCAATGCTCTTAAGTCTACTTCTGAGAAAAAGAGGCAAGAAATTGACATTCAATTTGTCTGTACCACTTTAGAATAAGGCTACACTTACAAATAGTTTATTAATATTTAAAATGAGTTTATTAAAGGTTATTAGTTAGGGCATAAACACTTTACAAAGTATTAACAGTTATAACACCATGAAGAGGTGATTTTGGTCACTGTATTGCCACTTTATACCTGAAGAGGTGATGGTGAGTCACTGCAGTACCACTTTATACCTGAAGAGGTGATGGTGAGTCACTGCAGTACCACTTTATACCTGAAGAGATGATAGTGAGTCACTGCAGTACCACTCTGTACCTGAAGAGGTGATGGTGAGTCACTGTAGTACCACTTTATGCCTGAAGAGGTGATAGTGAGTCACTGTAGTACCACTTTATACCTGAAGAGGTGATAGAGAGTCACTGTATTACTACTTTATACCTGAAGAGGTGATAGAGAGTCACTGTATTACCACTTTATACCTGAAGAGGTGATAGAGAGTCACTGTAATACCACTTTGCACCTGAAGAGGTGATAGAGAGTCACTGTAGTACCATTTTGTACCTGAAGAGGTGATAGAGAGTCACTGTATTACCACTTTGTACCTGAAGAGGTGATAGAGAGTCACTGTAGTGTGGAATGGAATCAGTCCAACATGTGAGGATGAGGAAGTAGAGTGCTGCTCTTGGAGCATAAATATATAATGTTTGATGCGACAATTCTTCTAGACTGATAAGAAGTGAGAGGAGGAGAGACCTTTCTGGTGATGCTGCCCCCTAGTGTTTGGAGCATGAACTCATCCTGCTCCTTTAGAGTTGGGGGCCACTTCTGAGACTCAAGGTTTTGTTGACAGAGAAGATATTTCGATTATACATTGTGTATTTATGGATGGTTGGAGATCCAGAAGGACTTTTCATGACAAGGACCGCTTTTCTTTTTTTTAAAGGGCAGGAAGTGCCAGCTGTGACCTCCAGAGAGTGGCCAACACAAGAGGCCTTTGTTAGGCCGGCTCCACGCTGGCCAGACGAAGGCTGAGGAGAAGAAAAGCCCTCTAAGAAACCAGATTGCTCCTGCTTCCTCTCCACAGCTGAACCTCTGGTCGGCTTTGGGCTGCAGCTGCTGCCCCGGGGTCACGGCCCAGTTTAATTACATTAAGAGAGGGGTAAATTAGAGTGAGGAAAAAAGGAGCCGGATTAAGGGATTAGCAGACATCAATCAAATTCAGGACCACAGCCTGAAAAAGCACATGGGCTGGTCCTTCCAGAGGCTGGATGGAGTCCAGGTGTATCCACACAGACCTTCTAAATAGTGCTGCAGACGGTCAGTTGGGCTTTCACAGCTTTTATGATGTCCAAAGAAAAGCAGTGACCAGTTTCATGAGTGATGGTCACCAGGCCCAGTGGCAAGGGTCAGCTTGAGCCCCCCAGCATTGGGTGGTGGAGCAGTGGAACTGCATGCTCTGGAGTGATGGAGCTCCAGTCAGTACCTTTGGGATGAGTTGACCCAGAACTGATCACCTAACATCAGTACCTGATCTCACTAACACTTAATCAAAACCTCACAGCAATGTTCCAACATCAGTAACTGACCTCAGTAATACTCAATCAAATCCTCACAGCAATGTTCAACATCAGTACCTGACCTCACTAACACTCAATCAAGACCTCACAGCAATGTTCAACATCAGTACCTGACCTCACTAATACTCAATCAAATCCTCCCAGCAAAGTTCTAACATCAGTGCCTGACCTCACTAACACTCAATCAAAACCTCACAGCAATGTTCAACATCAGTACCTGACCTCACTAATACTCAATCAAATCCTCCCAGCAAAGTTCTAACATCAGTACCTGATCTCACTAATACTCAATCAAAACCTCCCAGCAAAGTTCTAACATCAGTACCTGATCTCACTAATACTCAATCAAAACCTCACAGCAATGTTCAACATCAGTACCTGACCTCACTAACACTCAATCAGATCCTCACAGCAATGTTTCAACATCAGTTCCTGACCTCACTAATATTCAATCTAAACCTCACAGCAATGTTCTAACATCAGTGCCTGATCTCACTAACACTCAATCAAAACCTCACAGCAATGTTCTAACATCAGTGCCTGATCTCACTAACACTCAATCAAAACCTCACAGCAATGTTCTAACATCAGTACCTGACCTCACTAACACTCAATCAAATCCTCCCAGCAATGTTCAACATCAGTACCTGACCTCACTAATATTCAATCAAAACCTCACAGCAATGTTCAACATCAGAACCTGACCTCACTAACACTCAATCAAATCTTCACAGCAATGTTCTACATATCAGTATCTGACTTCACTAACACTCAATCCAATCCTCACAGCAAAGTTCTAACATCAGTACCTGACCTCACTAATATTCAATCAAAACCTCACAGCAATGTTCAACATCAGTACCTGACCTTATTTATACTCAATCAAAACCTCATAGCAATGTTCCAACAGAAGTACCCAACCTCACTTATACTCAATCAAATCCTCACAGCAATGTTCCAACAGAAGTACCCAACCTCACTTATACTCAATCCAATCTAGAATCAGCACCTGACCTTACTTATACTCAATCAAACCCTCACAGCAATGTTCCAACAGAAGTACCCAACTTCACTTATACTCAATCAAATCCTCACAGCAATGTTCCAACAGAAGTACCCAACCTCACTTATACTCAATCTAATCTAGAATCAGCACCTGACCTTACTTATACTCAACCAAACCCTCACAGCAATGTTCAACATCAGTACCTGACCTCACTAACACTCAATCCAATCCTCACAGCCATGTTCATAGTGTCATTTAACAAGAACTGTACGCACCATTCCTGGAGATTCCCGAGCTGGAACGGGATCAGCGTCTCTAAAACTCTGGAACGAGTTCACGGG
>CM038711.1:5115781-5148281 GCA_021613375.1 Megaleporinus macrocephalus
CTGCTAAAATCAGCCCCCAACGATGGCAGTGCATGGAGATGACTCCCACAGCCGTGCCCTCATTGTATAACTGGTGTTGTCCTGTTCTCGACCACCCTGTGACTCAGACTCGAATACTAAAAGTCTTGGTCTTGACTCGGATATAACAGTCTTGATTAGCGTGATGTGAAGTTTTGAAGGACCAACACTTGACCTGGTGTTCTATTCAATGCCGACATTCCCAACTGCTAAAAACAGCCCCCAATGATGGCAGTGCATGGAGATGACTTCCTCAACTTGGACTCAACTACTCAGACTTGACAACTAAAAGTCGGACTTGGATTAAACAGTCTTGACTATAATAATAATGAATAATATTCAAGGTCGATGACCAAGTAGCATGGCTGAGAACGTCTAGGCTCAGGTTTCTACCAAGACAGCATCATCAGCTGTGCACACTATATGTTGTACGAACCAGCCTGTGTTTGGTCAGTATTACGGCAATGACTGGGGACAACACTTGACCTGGTGTTCTATTCAATTCTATTCAGTGGAGTGTTACAGAATAGCCAAACTATTCAATTAATGATGTAATTATGACATCATACAGCAACACCAGAGGTAATATTCCAGACTGACGACTAAGCTTCATGACTGAGGACTTCTTGGTTTGGGTTTCTACCAAGACAGTATCATCAACTGTGCAGACTATATGCTGTATGAGCCAGCCTGTGTTTGGTTAGTGTTACAACAATGACATTCCCAACTGATAAAAATAGCCCCCAATGATGGCAGTGCATGGAGATGACTTCCTCAGCTTGGACTCAACTACTCAGACTTGACAACTAAAAGTCGGACTTGGATTAAACAGTCTTGACTATAATAATAATGAATAATATTCAAGGTCGATGACCAAGTAGCATGGCTGAGAACGTCTAGGCTCAGGTTTCTACCAAGACAGCATCATCAGCTGTGCACACTATATGTTGTACGAACCAGCCTGTGTTTGGTCAGTGTTACGGCAATGACTGGGGACAACACTTGACCTGGTGTTCTATTCAATTCTATTCAGTGGAGTGTTACAGAATAGCAGAGTGTTATGACATCATACAGCAACACCAGCGGTAATATTCCAGACTGACGGCTAAGCTTCATGACTGAGGACTTCTTGGTTTGGGTTTCTACCAAGACAGTATCATCAACTGTGCAGACTATATGCTGTATGAGCCAGCCTGTGTTTGGTTAGTGTTACAACAATGACATTCCTAACTGCTAAAAACAGCCCCCAATGATGGCAGTGCATGGAGATGACTCCCACAGCTCAGACTCAACTACTCTGACTCGATTACTAAAAGTCTTGGTCTTGACTCGGACTTGGATCTATCAGTCTTGACTGCAACATGAGCATGTTGTAATGTTTTGAAGGACCAACAGGCCGAACCAATTTACTACAGCGCCACCATGAGGCAGACCAGTGCTGCAGCTCTAGATAGTTAGGAATCCCAGAAATCAGCCCCCAATGATGGCAGAGCATGGAGATGACTTCCACAGCCTTGCCCTCATTCTACAATTGGTCTTGTCTTGATCTCGGCCACTTTGTAACTTGAACTCGACTACTAAAAGTCTTGGTCTCTACTTGGACTTGGATCTAGCATTCTTGACTGCAACACGAGCATGTTGTAAAGTTTTGAAGGACCAAAAGGGTAAACCAATTTACTACAGCGCCACCCTGAGGCAGACCAGTGCTGCAGCTCTAGATAGTTAGGATCCCAAAGTCAGAAGCTCAATTGTGGGTAGAGCGTATTAGCATATAGCAGCTCAGTCCACACACAGGTTGAGTTCCACAAATCAGTGGAGTGTTATCAAATAGCCAAAGTATTCAATTAATGATGTAATTATGACATCATACAGCAACACTAAAGGTAACAATCCAGACTGACGACTAAGCTTCATGACTGAGGACGTCTTGGCTCGGGTTTCTACCACGACAGTATCATCACCAGTGTAACGGCAATGACAGGGGACAACACTTGACCTAGTGTGCTATTTAATGCCGACATTCCCAACGGCTAAAAACCAATGCCCCCCAACTGCCCCCAATGATGGCAGTGCATGGACATGACTCCCACAGCTTGGACTCAACCACTAAAAGTCTTGGTCTTGACTCAGACTTGGATCTAGCAGTCATGAGCATGTTGTAAACTTTATAAGGACCAACAGGATGACCAATTTTACTACAGCGCCACCCTGAGGCAGACCAGTGCTGCAGCTCTAGATAGTTTGGATCCCAGAAAGACAGAAGCTCTATTGTGGGTAGATTGTATCAGCTCATAGCAGCTCAGATTGCACAAAGTCTGGGTTCTGAAAATCAGAGTATCATCACTTGTGGACGCTATATGTTGTACAAGCCAGCCTGTGTATGGTCAGTGTTACGGCAATGACAGAGGGCAGCACTTGACCATTGGCGATTTACTGTTAAAAGCAACCCTTCATGATGGCGGTGCATGGAGATGACTCCCCCAGCCTCGGCTGTGGTACTGCAGAGCAGTTGTTTACTGTTTTCCACTTGTTTGCAGATGCAGGTGCGTTGGAAACAAAGCAGGGCAGCTCCAGTTGTGCCAGAAACTGACCCTGAGCAATATCCCGGCGCCACTAACCGCAACACAGCTCGATCACTGACAGCATACATACCATGTTTAATACAGAGATCACTTCACGGGTGTAGCAGCCGCGGCGCAGAGGCCCACTTGAGCGCTGTTCAAGAAGTAATAAGGCTCAACACGCCGGTGAATGCAGAGCGAGCGTGTTTGCCAAGCTTTAATGAGGAGTGATAGCCGCTGTCATTCCTTCAGAGATGAAAAAAAAAAAAGGCACGAGTCTGGATTCGCTGAAGCTTACACTATATGTGCCGTCCACATTCCGGTGGTCCGCCAGTTTGAAACTCACTGTACCCAAAGCGCCAGAGCAATGAAGTAGTTGGTCCACTCACCTGGTCCTTGCTGTTGCACCATGTCGGACAGGTCCTGCAGGTGGATGAAGAGCACCAGACCCCCGGCTCCGAACAGCAGCACGAACCAGAAGGAGCAGGACAGCTTCCTGGTGGGCCCCCGGGACCTCCGCCTGCCTCTCATAACGTCCAGGACTTTACAGTCAACCCACAGCATCACCCACTGGAAGAGACAGAGGAAGACTAATGTTATTTTTCAGGCCTTCAACGTAGTTCCTCGTTTGAGGGGGCGGCTGTTAGGTGGTCAGAGACCCCTTATAGCTGTGGTAGGACTAACAGTGGTCTAAAGATGGGAATTCATAGGTCGTTAGAAGATTGGAAGGTATGGGGGGGATTCAGGCAACTTCTGAGGACTGTAAACACCAACTGGTCTGGTTTTAAAAGCTGGAATTTCTTGCCTTTGTTTCGTTATCAGAGGTGTCAAGTAAGGAAGTATAAATACTTTGTTACCTTACTTAAGTAGAAATGTGGGTTATTTATACTTTACTGGAGTATATATTTTTCAGTATTTTTCAGTCATTTACACTCCATTATCAGTACTTACTACTCCTTACATTTACACTCCATTATCAGTACTTACTACTCCTTACATTTACACTACATTATCAGTACTTTCTACTCCTCACATTTACACTCCATTATCAGTACTTTATACTCCTTACATTTACACTCCATTATCAGTACTTTCTACTCCTTACATTTACACTCCATTATCAGTACTTTATACTCCTTACATTTACACTCCATTATCAGTACTTTCTACTCCTTACATTTACACTCCATTATCAGTACTTTCTACTCCTTACATTTACACTCCATTATCAGTACTTTATACTCCTTACATTTACACTCCATTATCAGTACTTTCTACTCCTTATCAGTACTTTCTACTCCTTACATTTACACTCCATTATCAGTACTTTCTACTCCTTACATTTACACTCCATTATAGGTACTTTCTACTCCTTACATTTACACTCCATTATCAGTACTTTATACTCCTTACATTTACACTCCATTATCAGTACTTTCTACTCCTTACATTTACACTCCATTATCAGTACTTTATACTCCTTACATTTACACTCCATTATCAGTACTTTCTACTCCTTACATTTACACTCCATTATCAGTACTTTATACTCCTTACATTTACACTCCATTATCAGTACGTTCTACTCCTCATATTTACACTCCATTATCAGTACTTTCTACTCCTTACATTTACACTCCATTATCAGTATTTTCTACTCCTTACATTTACACTCCATTATCAGTACTTTCTACTCCTTACATTTACACTCCATTATCAGTACTTTCTACTCCTTACATTTACACTCCATTATCAGTACTTTCTACTCCTTATCAGTACTTTCTACTCCTTACATTTACACTCCATTATCAGTACTTTCTACTCCTTACATTTACACTCCATTATAGGTACTTTCTACTCCTTACATTTTAAACATAGTCTCGTTACTCCTATTTCATTTCAGCTTGTTTTCATTCATGTACATTTAAATTCCAGTTAAGATTATTGATAACATGTCTTTGAAGTTTGTCTTCATTACAATACTTATAGACAACTAGTCATCATATCTTCTGCTCCATGAAACACATGTTAATGTTCAGTAGTAACAGATATGCTTCTTTAATATATTTACATTGTACTAAACTACATTCATATTCAATGGGCGTATATGTGGCTGAAACAGGAAGCCTAGCACATCCCAAGTAGTAGACACAATATTGTTATACTTTAAAAATACAGTAAATTACTGGTTACTAATAGCATCACTTACAGTTCACAGAACTATATTAACAGTAAACTGTACACTTTGACCGTACGGGCACCTGGAAGCTGTAATTAAACTACAGGGATATTTGATAATTAATATGAAACTACAGTAATTTACTGTAAATCTGAATATGACCTGTAAGTATGCTCATATATTTATTAGCCATGTTTTGCACAGCATGTGGCATGTATTTTTTAATAGCAAATGCATATTTAAATTAATTTGACATTTGAAAAACTGTCACTGTATTTGTCACACACACACACACACACACACACACTATATATATATATATATATATATATATATAAATACACACATAAACACACAAACGAAAGGAAGAATGGCATCTAAATACATGGTCTGTGTGCTGTCCATGGTGCTGAACACAGGTCTCAGTTCAGCACCAGGGAAAGCACACTGAACATGTTGTTCAATGTGGTTGTTGTTGCAACTTTCTGTGTTGATAATGTTTGATCCACAAGAGACCCTGCAAATCTGATTGCATCAATTGATTTCTGAGAAAATTCTGATCTTCTTTGATCTGCTTCCCTTTGGAAAAACCTGCCCCTGATCCAATATCGTGGCTAAAAATAGTTATAATTCTCTTATTAGTAAGTCATAAAAACTTTACAAAGTTTTAATAAACAGCCATAAGACATGAATAAAAAGTGGCCCCTTCTATCTAATGTATATGAATGTGTATTGAAGCTGGTTTAATACTGACTAATAAAAAAATGTCAAAGTAAGATCAAAGTAAGTAAACATCACAATCTGAGCTTTAACAGTATACAATAAAGTGGGTTCACTGTTTATTCCAACCACAGGTCACTGTTGACTATTATTTGTAAGTTGTGTCTGTTTATTGATGATTTTAAGGTGTTTATAATAGAATTAATAAACTCGTTTTAAGGCATGCAGCAAGGCTTTATAAGAGCGTGCCGGGGGTTCAGTGAGCACGCCGGCTGAATTCTAAATGCCCCCACCCCAAAAAAAAAAAAAATGTTTTCCTTGCTCACGAAATGAACTTATCTAGTCTGCACTGAGAGCCAGTTTAGCCGCGGCGGGCTGAGCCACTGTACTCCCGCGCCCCCTGCGACCTCCGATAATTGCGTTGACTTGCGTACTGATTCGGGAGCAAGAGGAGTTAGGATAACACTGACTGCAGCGTTATTTGAGGTTCATGCAAAAAAGCTGAAACAAACCATGTTCTCCAGGAAAAGGGCTAAAGTGGAGTCTGCACACGTGCAGCGGCTGCTGTTCGGCTGCGGTGCTGAACCAACCCGGCAGCTTCCTGCCTCTCCATCCTGAGCAGTGTGTGAACGTTCTAATGAAAAGGATCTGCTCGTCTTCAGAAAGCACGGCACGCTGATTATGCTATAGACACTGCGCTGGCAAGGGGATATAATTCAGCTGTTTCACTGAATAAAGCTCTTTGCGCTGCGTTCCTTATTTATTTATGACTGCTGTAGTTATTACAGTGGGCTGTATTTCATCGGTAAGTGTGCTCCGCTTATCTCGTACACTATCGTTTCTCGTGAAAGCCTCTAAAGTAATGAATTCTCCGCCAAAGACGCCTGCGTGCCACAGCAGATCCTGATATAAAGCTGTGCGCAATAAAAATTATGTTGACTCATTTCAAGAACTATAGAAACGTAGAACGCTTCAAGCTCGAAACTCGGAATTACCCCCTCACCTGGGAATTCCTACTCGGATGCTGTTCCTGACTAAGGGCTGCCCATCCTGTCCACAGTTATAAAGAACTATTTCTCTCTAAACGAGACTTATCAACATACAGACATGTTGATAACTACTGACAAGGGCCCCCTGTGAGTGTTGGCCCTGGTGGGTTACTATTGTGGGGCCAATCTGGGCTGCAAGTAGACTGGCACCACCGTCAAAACAGAAATAACAGTAACCCTATAGATTTATAGTCTAATTGGGCTCACGAATATAGCTTGACTGGGACCCACAACAGCAGCCTAACTGGGCCCCACAATGGTAACCTATGTGGGGTCCACACCTGTAGCTTAACTGGCCTGCATGGCTGCATCTCAGCTGGACCCCCAGTGGTAGCCTAATTGGGCCCCACAATGGTAACCCACCTGGGGTCCCACACCTCTCACCTAACCGGGTTCCATAACTGTATCCCAACTGGGCCAACAGAGGTAGCCTAACAGAGGGTGCACCATTGTATCCCCAAATTGGGATGTGGTCAGCGAGGTGGTGGCCTTATTGAGCCATAGTTGACCGATATGTGGTCAATATCTGGATAGTCAGACTGAAACCTCTTCTGTGGTAAGGATTGCTGTTCAAAATTCCTGCCCTCCAAACAAATATCTGGGGTTTGACTAGGCCATTCCAGAACCCTAAGTTTCCTTGGTGGATTTACTTGAAGGGTTGGGATCATTATTCTGTTGGAAATTCAACTTCTTCAGATGGTCTCACGTTTCTTTTCAAACACTCTCCAGCATGAAAGAGAATTCATTGTGGATTCCATGTTTGCCAAGTTGGCCGGCAAAGCAGCCTCAAACAACAACATACTCATCATCAAGTATGACGCTCTTCTGAGGTGCTTTCTTTGGTTTTCACCAAACAACTTTAACTTTGACTCATCAGTCCAAAGCACGTTGCTCCTGAAGTCCTAGTCCTGGCTGAGATATTCATTAGCAGTCATTTGTCTTTCCCTGATCTTATTTCTGGTGAGCCTCCCACAGAGGCCAACCTTGTTCTAATGGCAGATGCCTCAGCAGCGGCAGAAGCTGTCTGCAGATCCTGGGGTGAAATGTTGAGCTTCCTGGAGACGTTTTATGGTCTGTTTTCAGGTTAAATTTGCAGCCTGGCCTGGACATGTTGGCAGCGGTTCTTGTAGATGATCTTCCGGACAATGGACTGATTGATTTCCAATATTCTGGATAACTTCTTAAACCCTTAAACCCTAGGCATCTACAACTTTCTTTCTGAAGGTTTCATAGAGCTCTTTGATCCAGGCAGGGTGATACCACACACTCTAATAGCAAAGAGCATAACAGACCAGATACCTGGGGTTTAAATAAGACAAGTTCTTCCAAGATATTGCACACAGCTTTTCAGCCCAGTTCAATTCGGTTCCTTTTATTGTCCCAAAGGAGGAAACTTGTTTTACAGCCAGGTCTATTAAACATGTAACACAAAATAGAAACACAACATCCGCAACACCAACAAAAACACACAACTCACGTATAGCCTTGAGTATAAAGCCTCCTATAGCCTTGAGTATAAAAGAGTTCTGTTAGTTTTTTCTATCAAAAGCCTAAATCCAGTACGTCCAGAAAGAAGGAGCTGATGGATGGATTCCCAATAACGCTGAGAAGTCTGTCGCACTAGTTTAGATGATATTACGAGAGAAATCACAGTATATGTTAGACATGATCCTGGTCTATACTCAATAACTACCTTCTTCTAGAGACACTCATCTACTCAAGAACTACCTTACCCTAGAGACACCCATCTACTCAAGAACTACCTTCTCCAACAGATGTCCATCTACTCAAGAACTACCTTCCCCTACAGACACCCATCTACTCAAGAACTACCTTACCCTAGATACACCCATCTACTCAAGAACTACCTTTTCCTATAGACGCCCATCTACTCGAGAATTACCTTCCCCTACAGACGCCCATCTACTCAAGAACTACCTTCTCCTCCAGACAACCTTCTACTCAAGAACTACCTTCTTCTTCAGACGACCTTCTACTCAAGACTTACCTTCTCCTACAGACGCCCATCTACTCAAGAACTACCTTCCCCTACAGACGCCCATCTACTCAAGAACTACCTTCTCCTCTATACAACCTTCTTCTCAAGAACTACCTTCTTCTTCAGACGACCTTCTACTCAAGACTTACCTTTCCCTACAGACACCCATCTACTTAAGAACTACCTTCCCCTACAGATGCCCATCTACTCAAGAACTACCTTCTTCTATAGACACCCATCTACTCAAGAACTACCTTCCCCTACAGACACCTATATCCTCAAGAACTACCGTCCCCTACAGACACCCTTCTACTCAAGAACTACTTTCCCCTACAGACACCCATCTACTCAAGAACTACCTTCCCCTACAGACACCCATCTACTCAAGAACTACCTTCCCCTACAGACGCCCATCTACTCAATAACTACCTTCCCCTTCAGACACCCATCTACTCAAGAACTACCTTCCCCTACAGACACCCATCTGCTTAAGAACTACCTTCTTCTACAGACATCCATCTACCCAAGATCTACGTTCCCCTACAGACACCCATCTACTCAAGAACTACCTTCTCCTCCAGATGACCTTCTACTCAAGAACCACCTTCTCCTCCAGATGTTCATCTACTCCAGAACTATCATCACCTCTAGACTTCCACCTACTCAAGAACTAACCTCTCCTGCAAATGACCTTCTCAAGAACTACCTTCTCCTCCAGATGACCTTCTACTCAAGAACTACTTTCTCATCAAGAACTACCCTCTCATCCAGACGCCCTTCTACTCAAAAACTGCCTTCTTATCCAGACGTCCTTCCACAGTACAAGGCACACAGTACATAGTAGAAAGTACATGGTACACATCACATAGTACATGGAAAAAAGTACATAGTATATGGTACACAATACATAGTACACCATACATGGTACACGGTACCCAGTACATAGTATACTATTCCAAACAGCCATTCTGTAATCATTAAAACCCGATTTCAGTCTGACACGTCTGAGGTAGTGATGTACAGTACTGTGCAAACGTTTTAGTCACTTGGGGACATGATTATATTTAGCCCAGACCTAAGATTTGCATCTCCAAAAGAAAATACTGGCACTTCCTTAATATGCCTAATATTCCACAATATGCTTCCTTAATTTCCATAACACAGTAGAAGCGGCTATGTAGCCCTGATAACGCTCCGTCTTCTCCATACAGCTTAAAGAGAACGACCTCTAACCCTACGTCCAGCACTGATGAGTTCCAAACGAGACTCCAGAGGCCGGCAGCATCATCAGCGCTGCCTCATACAGCCCCGCTCTCCACATCCACCGCCTGCTCTGCAGATCATAACAATAATTTCATCTCTTTCACTCCGCATGATAAAAAAAGAGGCAATCGAATCATTCCATTACGTTCAGCCACGTAGCGCTTTAGCCAATCTGCCTCGCGCTGAATGAATATTGACAAAGAGACACGAACGCATACGGAGCGGCCAGTCAATCAGCTAATGGCCGGCAGGGAGCTTGACGGACAGGTGCGGCAGCGGCCGCGGCTCATTAATCGGAAGCGGCCCACAGCTAATTGTCCTTATTTGCTCCAGCCGCTGACCTCGGATCAGATAAACACAGGGCCGAGTGATTAGAGATTAGCAATAATAATCAGACTGAGTGCTGCTGGACTCTGTAGGTGTGCGGTCAGCAGATAGTTAAAGTCTCAACGTTCAGGGATGCAGATTTTTAGAAATGAGCTCTTTGTTGCTTTGAGACTGTTTACAGGGGAAACTCCACCAAATTTTCAAATTCATGTCTAAATGTACAAGAAGAGTGGTCCATGCAAGAGAAGCTCAATGTTCACGCTTAATGGAGGTGAATGGAATCGAACGTCTGTAGCCGCAAAGAGCTCCTTCGTAAGAAGTCAGAACATGAAGTGGTTTGGAATATGCTGCCTGATGCTTGATAGCTTTGTCCACTCACTGTCCACTCTATTAGACACCCCTAGTCCACCCCTGGTCCACACTGGAGATGTAAATATAAATCATATAAATCACACAAACTTAAACTTTTACCTTTAAACAACTACAGCAGCATATTATTTTCCCAACAGCATCATAACTATAATCAAGGGCGTAGGAGCGGGTTTGACACAGGGGGCGACACATTTGCTAATATGAATCAAAGCCCACCCTATACCCTAAAATATTACCTATAAGCTGATTCCACTGTAGGTAAGGTAGTAAATCACTGTCATAGTATATAATAAATCAATGTATAGTGACATAGAACAACATTTGTGGAATTACAGTAAATTACTAATAAATAAACAAAATACAACATTATCTGTACGTCTGTTTATTATTAGATAAATACAATTTAAGACCACTTTACAAACTAAACTAGATACTCCACATTATGTGGTACTACTGTCCGAAAATGTATAAACTATAAATGCAAAGTCAAGAAATAACAATTTGGTGGTATAAAGCTGAAATGAAATGATAAATAAATGTATGATGAGGTTTCCTGACTAGACAAGACTAACATTAATGTTAGACAGTAAGGCTGAGTCCCAAACAGCGCCCTCTGGAACATTATACACTACACTACTGAAAGCACCTCTAACGATGGTGTGCTTTTATTAATTAATTTATTTATTCATTAATTAATTAATTTTATTATGTATTTAATGTAGTAGCAGTCTGCAAGGGGTTTACGCCCACATAGACCAACTTCTAATTTAGTTTCAAATATTATACTGTTTCATATGAGCTTGTTAAAAATGGTAATAAACCAGTTTAGACCATGTTTCATGACTTGCTTGCGCTAATAACTACATGTAGCCCTGCCGTAGCCCCGCCCTCTATTGGTATCGGTTATCGGCCAATCGTGCTGAAAGGTGATCGGCGATCGGAATCGGCCTCAAAAATGCTGATCGGTCCATCTCTAGTTTTAGCATTGTTTACCTCAAACGAGCTTTTTATGTTATTATTTTAGACTAATATTAAATTAATCATCTAATTTTTAACTTCAGCAAGCTTAACCAGACAACGTGGTCAACATGGTGTTTAGCTGACTCGGCCAAAAAACGATTTTAACTCACCGACCGTCACGTTGACCACCGTTTACAGATACCGCCAGACGCCGTCTCTCTGTATATATACTTGATAAGACCCGTAGCCTGTTTGAGTTGATCTGTTTTCTGTTTTTCCGCTTCAGCTTCTCTGCTGACCAACGTCTTCCCACAGCTTTGGATCCAGATGTGAAATCATGGACCGTTCTGGTTCAACTGGTCAAGTTAGCTCTGTTAGCTCTTATTTAATTAAACCCTGGGACGTGTCCCCAAACTTTTGAGTTGCAGCGCACGCCTCTCAGGCTCCTCCCGGTATCAAGCAGCCTCCAAGCCACAAGCGCTTCCTTTGGCTTTAACAGGAAATTAACACAGCACCGAACAGACGCCGCGCTAACAGCTAGCGTTCCCACAGGGGCTGCTGGCCTGCTGGGTTCAGACGTGTTAGACATGAGCTCGTATCCTGAGATCGCTTGATGATGTCTGCAGTGAGTGTCTGCAATTCACCTCACACAGTTAGAACGGTTAATCTAGAACGTTCTGGATCTGTACTTGTGGGTTCCTCTCCGAACAGGTGTCACGGTGCAGTTCGGAGGAAAAGTGAGCACATGATCCAGCCTAACCCGTCCGGCAAGAGTTTTCATATCTGATCATTACACTGTGGCTGTATCTGAAACTCTGCTGTGACAGAAGCACAGCGAGGGGTTAAATATCTCAGAAGTTTAAAGCCTGCAGACAGAACTGGAGAGCTTACGAGCATTTACAGCAAATAATAGATCACAGCAGAAATTCTCAGTACGACAATAAAAACTGAGCTTTAACGACACTTACAGCGACATGAAGAATAAATAAAGAGACTCTAATAAAGATCACCGGGTGAGTGTTTCTAATAAAGTGAACAGTTAGTGGAAGCACAAGGTGGGTGTTTCTAATAAAGTGGCCAGTGAGTGAAAGCACAAGGTGGGTGTTTCTAAGAAAGTGGCCAGGTAGTGGAAGTACAAGGTGGATATTTCTGATAAAGTGGCCAGTAAGTGGAAGTACAAGGTAGGTGTTTCCCATAAAGTGGTCAGTTAGTGGAAGTACAGGGTGGGTGTTTCTAATAAAGTGGTCAGTATGTGCATGTACAAGATGGGTGTTTCTAATAAAGTGGCCAGCGAGTGGAAGTACAAGGTGGGTATTTCTAATAAAGTGGACAGTTAGTGGAAGTACACAGTAGGTGTCTCTAATAACGTGGACAGTTAGTGGTAGTACGAGGCGGGAGTTTCCAATAAAGTGGTCAGTATGTGGAAGTACAAGGTAGATGTTTCTAATAAAGTGGTCAGTTAGTGAAAGCACAAGGTGGGTGTTTCTAAGAAAGTGGCCAGTGAGTGAAAGCACAAGGTGGGTGTTTCTAAGAAAGTGGTCAGTTAGTGGAAGTACAAGGTGGATATTTCTAATAAAGTGGCCAGTAAGTGGAAGTGCAAGGTGGACATTTCTAATAAAGTGGCCAGTAAGTGGAAGTGCAAGGTGGATGTTTCTAAAAAAGTGGCCAGGTAGCGGAAGTACAAGGTAGGTGTTTCCAATAAAGTGGCCAGTTAGTGGAAGTACAGGGTGGGTGTTTCCAATAAAGTGGCCAGTTAGTGGAAGTACAGGGTGGGTGTTTCTAATAAAGTGGTCAGTATGTGCATGTACAAGATGGGTGTTTCTAATAAAGTGGCCAGCGAGTGGAAGTACAAGGTGGGTATTTCTAATAAAGTTGCCAATTGGTGGAAGTACTGGGTAGGTATTTCCAATAAAGTAATCAGTAAGTGGAAGTACATTGTAGGTGTTTCCAATAAAGTGGCCAGCGAGTGGAAGTACAAGGTTGGTGTTTCCAATAAAGTGGACAGCTAGTGGAAGTACGAGGTGGGTGTTTTTTTTAATAATGTGGCCAGGTAGTGGACTTACAAGGTGGGCGTTTCCAATAAAGTGCTCAGTATGTGGAAGTACAAGGTGGGTGTTTCCAATAATGTGGCCAGGTAGTGGAAGTACAAGGTAGGTGTTTCTAATAAAGTGGTCAGTATGTGCAAGTACAAGATGGGTGTTTCTAATAAAATGGCCAGCGAGTGGAAGTACAAGGTTGGTGTTTCCAATAAAGTGGACAGCTGGTGGAAGTACAAGGTGGTGTTTTTAATAAAGTGGTCAGTGAATGAAAGGCCAGTGTAAGTGTTTCCAATAAAGTGTCCAGTGAGTGGAAGCACGAGGATGGTTAGGTGTAACTCAGTGTATCTGTAATCTCCTGAATCATTTCCTGTATATACAGATACATTTGTAGGTCAACTGTATGAGCCGGAACAGCTGCATCCACAAACACTTCTGTGTTCCAGCTTCTCTGAGTGGGACGATTCCCATCACGAGCCCCGCTACAGTGAGGCTACTCGACCGGTAGCTGCGCTGCCTGGAGATGAAGGTCATAAGCATGTCAGAGTCTCAGTCTCGCATGTCAGGATCACGGTGGAGCTCTTACTAGCCTGAACGCACTGTTAGCACTAGTAGTGTTTTTGCCGACAAATTCCTTTAAGCACTGATTGTACAAGAAAGCGCGGCTCTGCGCATGGGGCGCTGGCGCATAATTATATTTGATTATGTGAGCGTATTAAAATTCAAGTGCAGACTAGGCTCGCTATCTGGTGGGGCTCGTTAGGGAGGCTGTCACAGCGTGAGGCAGCATTTACATGGGGAAATGGGATGGAATACTGAGAGAGGAGACGCTGGGAGCGTATCTGAGCGCTGATCTCGGATCAGTTCTAATCATGTACAACCAGATCTTGAAGGAATTCTTAGTTCTCGCAGATTCCTACTGAAAGGGTTGAGGAGCTGCTGGGCATGTGTGCTTCTTTAGTTCCGCACTGGAAGCTACAAGCAACCGAAGCCAAAACTTCAGGCCCAACATCGTATTTACTCTAATTTTATTACGTGCCATCAAATGAGCAAAGCCTCGCCGTGCTGGAGCCGTTTCTCAGCGACTTCGGTTTCCAAAAATGCTACCAGCCCACTGGGAATACTCAGAGTTTCCCAATTCCCTACTCTGGCATTGCAGCTATAAGTATAAGCTCCTATTACCTCAGACGTTGAGCATGTCTTGGCTGATAGTATCAGTTAAATCAAAGCTTACAGGAGCCTGTGCACACGCGAGATTACTGTCTTCTGAATTCACGGGACAAATCGGGGACGTTAATGCGGAACTGTTATTAGACTATTTCCATTACTTCCAGTAATTAAGTCTCCCTCGTGTAACTCACTTCCTAATTATAAGGTTCCCCACTGGGCCCTAATTGGGAAGCCCCTGCAGGATGTGGAGAAGAGAAAGCACACCTCTCTACAGTCCTCGCGTTCACGCTCCTGCTCCTGCCGCGGCGGCTAAAGAAATATCAAAGATGTTAAACCGAACCTGCTGTAGTCATGTGACCTCTCGGGAACGTCCGGGAACGTCCTACGCCAAAAACACAGACCTGCCGTGTTAAATATCACCCACTAAATATGAGCTTCTGACTCTGAAAGCTAATAACAGAAACGGTTCCCCAGAGCTGTGGGTGCAATTAGCTTCCTGCCCCAAACAACAACAGCGTATAACATATTATTAACTTACTGCTGTATTTCCAATGAGCGCTCACTGAACAGCACTACTTTTAGAATCTGTGGGTTGTGTTTAAAAGAAGGGACAGACAGACATACAGGAGGATAGACCAACAGATTGATAGACAAAAAGACAGGGACAGGTGGATGGATGGACACAGACAGACAGACAAACAGATAGACAGATGGAGAGGCGGACAGACAGACAGACAGATAGATAGATAGATAGATAGATTGTCAGAGATAGATAGATAGATAGATAGATAGATAGATAGATAGATAGATAGATAGATAGATAGATAGAATGTCAGAGATAGATAGATAGATAGATAGATAGATAGATAGAATGTCAGAGATAGATAGATAGATAGATAGATAGATAGATAGATAGATAGATAGATAGATAGATAGATAGATAGAATGTCAGAGATAGATAGATAGATAGATAGATAGATAGATAGATAGATAGATAGATAGATAGATAGATAGAATGTCAGAGATAGATAGATAGATAAATAGAATGTCAGAGATAGATAGATAGATAGATAGATAGAGAGAGAGATAGAGAGATAGAGAGATAGATAGATAGATAGAATGTCAGAGACAGATAGATAGACAGATAGATAGATAGATAGATAGATAGATAGATAGATAGATAGATAGATAGATAGATAGATAGATAGATAGAATGTCAGAGATAGATAGATAGATAGATAGATAGATAGATAGATAGACAGATAGATAGAATGTCAGAGATAGATAGATAGATAGATAGATAAATAGAATGTCAGAGATAGATAGATAGATAGAATGTCAGAGATAGATAGATAGATAGAATGTCAGAGAAAGACAGATAGATAGATAGATAGATAGAATGTCAGAGAGACAGATAGATAGATAGATAGATAGATAGATAGATAGATAGATAGAATGTCAGAGATAGATAGATAGATAGATAGAATGTCAGATAGATAGATAGATACACACACACATACATATATGCATAGATAGATAGATAGACATAAGTATGAAAGCTGAGCCTCCTCCAGGCAAACATCTCATATCTCAGCGATATTAGTCAGAAGATGTTGCCATAGAGATTTGTTGTTGCCAAGGCATTAAAACATTAAAAAAGCAACATGATTTATATAGATTTTATATGTAAACACACATTCACACAGACTCCAATCACGAGACAGATCTAAACCTGCACATGTTTATCAGCTGCAGATTCAAATCAGACCTGAACCTTTCACCACTTAAACCCTAAAGTACCTTCATCTGACCTTCACCGGACCTTCACCGGACCTTCACCGGACCTTCACCGGACCTTCACCGGACCTGTACAAGCACCGCAAGGAAATTCCATATGTAAACTTTAGCATTAAAATACCTGAGCTGTAGTTACACTGCTGTGTACGACTTGTTCATATACAACTACACAGTTTTTATCACAAGCCAGATGTGTTCAGGTGGTGTCTACTGGCTCGAGGCTAGCTAACTTCCAAACAAGTATATCGTCACCGTCCAATGAAAAACAAGTAGCCCCAAAACAGCAACTTTACCGGAGAAGACAAAAACCTACTTTACTTTCAATCTAAGTCAATGGAACCAGAATTTTTTTTCCCAAGATGTAAATGTCTGCTCATGCGTTCAAATGATACTTAGTACTGAACTGTGGTCCCCCAACACATAACTTCATAACCATAAACAACTCATGTGCATTAGCATGAGCTAGGTCAGTACCTGGCTCTCGTTAGAGCTTCACTGCCCTCCATAGACAGCACTTGCTAACTTTAGACTAACGGCTCTATCAGCTACACAGTACTTTGAGTAGCCTGCCTGACCTGAAGACCACACCTGGTACAAGCATTAGTACTTACAGGGCTTACAGGTTCTCTATTACACTAGCTAAGCAGTCGTGAGCTGAAGTTTAGGCATCCGATCTTGTGACCAGAAGCTCTTCAGTTCAATCCCCCAGACCAACAGGACACGATTGAAGTTCCCTTGAATAAGACACCCAACCCCCAACTTTCTTCCCGGGCACTGTGGATTGGGCTGCCCACTGCTCCGGGCAAGTGTGTGCTCACCGCCCCCTAGTGTGTGTATAGGAATGAGGAATGAGGTGGTTTCTTTGGTTGGTCAGTGTTCTGGACCTCTGAACTGAATTCTGGCTCTGGTGGCACAAACATGTCTGGCTTGTTGTGAATTTGTTATATACAATCGCATGTGTTTGAAGCGTATGAGTCAGATGGCCGGGAAGGTCAGGCCTTTTGTAACCCGGCCATTTAGGGAGTCGCATATAGGGCTTCACACAAACCCTGAACTTAACCTGGCCAGAAGGAGCAGGAAGGCGGGCCTATAAAAGACAACGCAGCTGAGACAGGATTGAGACCAGGACTTGAGAGTAGGCGTGTGCCATATCGTATCGTACACAATAATATATAACAATAATAACACAATAACATTTTTGAATATGGTGAACGATATTATACCCTGAAATATCACACTATATCACCCATCACTAAATATCACATCAGGGTACTACAAACCGGATTCCAAAAAAGTCATGTTGTCAATTCACCTAATTAGTGTTAATTAGTCTTCCAGCTGTTCGTTATATGCTTAATTTCCTTTTTCCAGCCACTTATTGCTACTTGTCCCAACTTTTTGGGGATTTGTTGATGCCATGAAATTTTGAAACAACATATTTTTCCCTTAAAATGATGCATTCTCTCAGTTTAAACTTTTTATCTGTGATGTGTTCTATTCTGAATAAAATATTAGATGTTGGTACCTCCACATCATTACATTCAGTTTTTATTCACAATTTGTTTAGTGTCCCAACTTTTTTGGAATCAGGTTTGTACTTTTACTGTTATTAGAAAAAATAAAAATTCACACTTTTCTCATTTCCTATTATATATCCACTAGAGACAGACTTTATCTGTCCAGTATCATTCATTTTACTTCAGTCCTGGATATTTGGAGTGCAATATTTAGTATCGTGACATTCTGGATCATTGACTTCTGTTACAATCTGATAAAAATTCTTGTATTTTTTTAACATCTCAGTTAGGGGTGTGCCATATCATATCGTATGCAATAATAAAATTTAATTTTCATTTTATTGCTGTAGTGTATTCTTGATTTTTTTTTTAATTCAATGTTTTGTCATATCGTCAAGAGTATCGTTATCGCAAAAATACCATAAAATATTGTGATATTATTGTTGGGCTGTATTGCCCACCAGTCCTACAAATAAAAGCTTTTACTCTGGACTGGCCTCCCTCTTCCTTCTGACGGCAACAACGAAGTTACGATGGGCTGTGCAAGTCCAATAAACCTGCTAGAGGGAGCGTCCAATCTGGTGTTAGATGCTAGTTTCAACCTTCAGTGGCCACGCCCCCCTCATTTCAGAGGACTGCGTATTCTCTGCGTATGTGCTGAGTGAGGGCAGTGCATCCGTTTACGAAGGCCAGTCGCTAAGGACGTCCTTTTCAGCACAAAGCTGGAGTTCACAGCAAAACTCAGAGGTGCTTGTACAAACACACACACACACACACTCACACTCACATGCACGCACGCATGCAAGCGGCTTCCTCTCTCTCTTATTTCACCCTCGAACGCATTACGTTATTCAAATTCAAAAGGAGTAATTGCGGCGGCGAACATAATAATCTTAATTAGAATTTAATTAAATTGAAAGCAGGTTTTCCTTCACTGCTGTATTCAATCAGACTGCCTATTAATGGGAATACATTATGTTGTAATGTGAGGCTGCATCAAAGACTACGGAGTGGAACGCACACACACACACCCCAACGCACACACACATACACACACGTCTGAGTGCAAGTACTTGAGCCCCCCCAATTGATTTTCTATACCTCCCTTCCTTAAGCAGGAGTCTCTAATGTGAGCTGATAAAAAGGCTTGTAAGCGAAGCGCCCGCTCCGCCGATGCCTCTGCGCTCAGTAAGGAGACTCCGGTGCTGCATCTAAACTTTCATTAACAAACAAAGCCCAAATCCGGGCCCTGGGAGATCGCCCTGCGTTTGATGTTTCTCCGCAGGTCGTTTGTTTGTGCCGCGCTTCTTTGCTCGGCCGTGTTTCTAATGGACAGAGCGCAGGGGAGTGAGCAGCGACTTTACAGGAACCCTGTGGTCCATATATGGAAACTACCAGTCAGATCGAGGTTTATTTACTTTAGCAGTCTGTTGTATTTTACAACAGACTTTGTCCCGAAGCAGCTTTAAAGGAAACCTGGGTTCGAGCCCCAAGGAGTGAGCCAAGGTTGACAGTGGTGAGGAAAAACTGCCTCGAGGCAAGAGGAAGAAATCTCAAGAGGAACCAAGACCCAAAAGTGGGAACCTATCCTCCTCTGGTCGACACTGGATAGCAAGACAAGCACAAAAGCACCTGGTCAAGACTGCAAAGGATGGGTAGATGTTCAGCATCAGGCCCCAAAGGATGGGTAGATGTTCTGCATCAGACTGCAAAAGGATGGGTAGATGTTCAGCATCAGGCCTCAAAGGATAGGCAGATGTTCAGCATCAGGCCGCAAAGGATGGGTAGATGTTCAGCATCAGACCGTAAGGAATGGGTAGATGTTCAGCATCACAGCATAAAGAATGGGTAGCATCAGCCTGCAAAGACTGGGTAGATGTTCAGCATCAGGCTGTAAAGGATGGGTAGATGTTCAGCATCAGGCTGTAAAGGATGGGTAGATGTTCAGCATCAGACCGTAAAGGATGGGTAGATGTTCAGCATCAGACCATAAGGAATGGGTAGCTGTTCAGCATCAGACCATAAAGGATGGGTAGATGTTCAGCATCAGACTGTAAAGGATGGGTAGATGTTCAGCACCAGGTCGCAAAGGATGCGCAAATGTTCAGCATTTGGCTGCAAAGGATGGGTAGATGTTCAGCATTAGGCCCATAAGGATGGGTAGATGTTCAGCATCAGACCGTAAAAAAATGGGTAGATGTTCAGCATCAGACCATAAAAAAATGGGTAGATGTTCAGCATCAGACCGTAAAAAAATGGGTAGATGTTCAGCATCAGACCATACAGGATAGGTAGACATTCAGCATCAGGCCACAAAGACTGGGTAGATGTTCAGCATCAGACCGCAAAGGATGGGTAGATTTTCAGCATTAGACCATAAAGGATGGGTAGATGTTTAGCACCAGACCATAAAGGATGGGTAGACGTTCAGCATGTTCAGCACAGGATGGTTCAGTGGCCTACAGTGCTCAGAACACTTGGGGCAACAACATTCTCAGTTTACCACAATGCTCTCCATCCACGAACCTCAAGATCCACAACCTTTATCTCACAAACTAATTGTCAGAGTCTTAAAAAAAAACAAATAGGCTTTTAGTCTAGACTAAAACTGAGTCCAGAATGCAGGCAAGCAAGAACACCCAGTCGAGGCAGATCAAGCAGTTTACTTTGTGATGGCACAGGAATGAACTCATCAACATATAAGTCCACAGTTCGGGCTTACAGCAGTTCAGCTTCAACCCCAACTCATGCTAAAGCCACGAGAAATGTTTCAACGAGGTCCAATAAGGGGCATTCAAGGTCATGTACACAGATCCCTCTTGAAGGCACAGCCTGTGACAGACATAAAGCAAGGTTGGCAAATGTGTTATGGCAGGGATAAAAAAGGAAAGTAACAGAAAGAAAAACAGTGCAGCTAAACTGCCACTTTCCTGAGGCACTGGTGCATTTTTACACCTCTACCTGTGAAAACCTGTGAAAAACTAAATTAGACGCTCTGCTCGAAGCCGTTTGTCCTTATGTCTCTCTCTCTTTCTCTCTGTCCCACTCTTTCTTTCTCACTCCCTCTGTCTTTTCTCTCTGAGTGGTTTTTCCACTTTGAGTGGAACACATGGACAGGTGTACGCCAGCAGAACAAATCAATACTATTCGCTGCACACGGCTAACAAGTCACGCAAGCGCTTTTACCCAGCACGGCCGAGCTCTGTTTGCACACGCTTGGGATGCACTACAGAAACAACGATCCACCGGGTCGACAGTGTAAAGGGGTCAGCTGCTTTCCACCGGACACAATGCTTTAGCCTGCATCTGGCACAGTAAGAGACCAGTCCCACTGCTTTAGTCAACAGCGCTGGTTGAATAGAGGCAAATCACAGAAAGCCTCATTGCTTTTCCTGCAGATATAGTCTATGGTGCATTGGGTGATGGGTTAGTGGCCTATGGTGCACTTGGGGCAGTGGTCTATAGTGAACAGGGCACTTGGGGCAGTAGTTTATAGTGAACAGGGCACTTGGAGACAGTAGCCTATGCTGCACAAGGCACTTTGACACAGTAGCCCATGGTGTAGAAGGCACCTGGAGCAGTGGCTTATGGTACACAAGGTATTTGGTGTAGTAGTTTATGGGACACATGGCAAAAGGGGCAGTAGTCTTTGATACTAATGGCATTTGGGGGAGTGGCCTATAATGCACAGAGCACTTGAAGCAGTGATTTATGGTGCACAGGGCACTTTGGACAGTAGCCTATGGTGCACAGGCCACTTGGGGCAGTGGCCTATGGTGCACAGAGCACTTGGGGCAGTGACCTATGGTGCACAGGCCACTTGGGGCAGTGGCCTATAGTGAACAGCGCAATTGGGACAGTGGTTTATGATGCACATGCCACCTAGGGTTGTGGCTTCTGGTGCACGGGGCACTTGGGGCAGTGGTCTATAGTGAACAGGGCACTTGGGACAGTGATCTTTGATGTACAGGGTTCATTGAGGCAGTAGCCTATGGTGCACAGGGCACTTGGGGCAGTGACCTATGATGTACAGGGCACTTTGAGGTAGTAGCCTATGGTGCACAAGACAATTGGGATGGTGGCCAATGGTATACAGACTGCTCTAGGCAGTAGCCTATGCTGCACAAGGCACTTTGAGGCAGTAGCCCATGGTGTGGTAGGCACCTAGGGCAGTGGCTTATGGTACACATGGCAAATGGGGCAGTAGCCTTTGGTGCTCATGGCATTTGGGGCAGTGGCCTATAATGCACAGAGCACTTGAAGCAGTGCTTTATGGTGCACAGGGCACTTGGGGCAGTGGCCTATGGTGCACAGGGCACTTGAGGCAGTGGCCTAGGTGCACAGGGCACTTGAAGCCGTGGTTTATGATGCACAGGGCACTTGGGGCAATGGCCTGTGGTGCACAGGGCACATTCCATTTAAGACAGAAGCCTATGTTGCATAGGGCAATTAGGGCAGGATCCTACTGTGCAAGATATAATATTTTTTTATGCAGTATCTGAAAATCACACAGACTTTTGCACCCCTTGCTCCCTCCCCATCCACACTCATACATCCTGGGTGTAGCAGGGGTGACAGCCACTGCGACAGATTGCTGCATGTCCAGCACTGATACAGATTAACATGATAGATGGCCGACAGCCCAGAATCAATACCACCAGCAACCTGACCAATTTAGACTCAAAATAAACAAACAATCAATGGCTTGCCTTAGCAAAAAGGTGCGGGTGGGCGGCCATCTCTATACACAAACACAGCCAGACCAACGCTGGAGGCTTCAGCATTGACAGGCCATTTTTCGGCAATTGTGGCTTGCGCCGACTCTCCAAGATATAAATCAGGAGCAGGTGGGGCCTCAGTGTCCTCTTCCAAACCAAAGCCACCATGCATCAGCTTGTGTCACTCTCTGAAATACCGTCCTTCGCTCCAAGCATCCAGTTTAATTTCATTCATAGGCTAAAGCAGTGGACGGTCCAAATTGCCTCTGCATTATTTAGTGTTTACTCGACGGCCACTCGGATGGCTTGGCGGACGTGAGCGGAAGAGGAGCTGGACGTGGGGCGTAATTGTCGATCTCCTGGCAAGCGAGGGCTAATGCGGGAGCTAAACGGCCGAGGAGACGCGGACAAGATGGAATGTCAAACACGACTCATCAATAACTTTCACGTTCAGCTGCCTGCTGAGCCCCCAGTGCAACGTGACAGGACTTTCATTCTGGGTTTTATGTGACAATCTCCTGCACTGGCATTCCCGGTGGCTCGTTTTATTACGATGTGCTGCAATAGGGACTGTGCAATGCCCCAGCCTGAGGATTAGTGGCCTGGGTGGAGTGGATCCTTGACCTGTGTTAGAGAGTCTCTTTTCAGCTGATATTTCTATGATTTAAATGCTTTTGGATCAGATCACATGTTGTATATTAAATATTATATGTGTCTCTATTGTCTTCTGTTGACAGTTAATGGCAAATTTTTATTGGTCCATTTATCATGAATACACACACATACACACACGCACACACACACACACACACACACACACACATACATATATATATATATGCTATGGTGTTGCTCAGATGCTACTAGGGTGTATATATACATATATATATATATATATATATATATATACATACATACATACATACATACATACATAAATATATATATATATACATACATATATATATATATATATATATATAATATATATATATATATTATATACACATACAAATATATATATATATACATATATATATACATATATATATATATATATATATATATATATATAGCATCTGAGAAACACCATAGCAAACAGCCTAGAATACTACAGAAACCACTTAGCAACACCCTAGCAACTACTGAGCAGCACCTTAGTAGCATCTTAGCAACATAATAGCAACCACCTACAAAACCACATTAACCCCTACTAACACACTAGCAACCACCTAGCAACAACTTAGCAACACCCTAGTAGCATCTGAGCAACACCATAGCAAACAACCTAGAATAGCACAGTAACCACTTAGCAACACCTTAGCAACTTCTCAGCAGCGCCCTAATAGCATCTTAGCAACACCCTAGTAGCATCTGAGCAAGACCATAGCAAACAAACCTAGATTACTACAGTAACCACTTAGCAACACCGTAGCAACTACTCAGCAGCGCCCTAGTAGTATCTTAGCAACATAATAGCAACCACCTACAATACCACATAAACCCCCTAGCAACACACTATCAAGCACCTAGCAACACCCTAGCAACAATTTAGCAACACCCTAGTAGCATCTGAGCAAGACCATAGCAAACAAACCTAGATTACTACAGTAACCACTTAGCAACACCTTAGCAACTACTCAGCAGCGCCCTAGTAGGATCTTAGCAACATAACAGCAACCACCTACAATACCACATAAACCCCCTACCAACACACTAGCAAGCACCTAGCCAAAGCTTAGTAGCATCCTAGCAACCACCAGGAATATAACAGTACCAACCTAGCAACACCTTAGCAACCACTTAGCAACATCAAAGTAACCACTAGGAATATAACAGTAACTATCTAGCAACACCTTAGAAACCACTTAGCAACACCATAGCAACCACCAGGAATATAACAGTAACTACCTAGCAACACCTTAGCAACCACTTAGCAACACCATAGCAACCACCAGGAATATAACAGTAACTACCTAGCAACATCCGACCATGTAAAATACCATCTCTGCTCCTCCAGCTGTTGTTACTATAGTGTTTGTATTATATTTCTGGTTATGCTACAGTGTTCTGTTGTGCTGTTTACAGTCATCCTGGCTCCTCTGAGCTGCTCCATTTCCTTAAATTAATAAATGCTGACTCGGACAAGCCTCGGCAACCACTTCCCATAATCCATTTGAGGAGAAATGTCAGCAAATCCGGTTACAGCTTCTCAATATACAGTTCAAAATATTGCTTTTCAGGAGCGACTAATCCTGCGACGCTGCTAATGGGCGGATTTTAGCTGAGCGGATGGAAATGCCGTTTATCTCGGGAGCTCATTTCGCAACTTTGTTTATCGTTTTTCTCAGTAATTAAATTGCAAAGAGTGAGGAATCCTGAGGTGTCCTTTGATAACAAGGAGCGCATTTAAAGTCGCAGCTTAAAATCACAGAGTAGCTTCCTGCATGTGATTGCAGCACCATTACGCTACGAGGACCTAAATTACAGTAGAACAGAAACGTGGAGGCTGAGAGGTCTGTCCGTCCTGATTGCCCGAATATGAAAGCTGACTCAATCGGAAGCGTGTGGACTTCATCTTAACATTTAAGCCAACTATTGAAGGCGAAGGGAGAGAAAGAGATGGGGTGAGAGGGAGGAGAGGGCTCTCGTGCTGTTGTGTCTAGAAGAAAGGTGGAGTCTCGGTTTTATGGAAGTGAGGTGATATAAGCACTCCGAGGCAGATTTCCTTTGGGATTACAGACTCAACAACACCATCTTCCTCTAGGCCGGAGAAGTCCAGCTGAGATAACCTGAGGAATTCATGCTTTAGGTTATTCAAAGAACAATATGTGGCTCAGCTACGGCAATGATATTGCTGTTTACCTTCACTATTGCGGCCTCATATTTCCAGAAAAATATAAGGGAGGACTGTTTATATAAAAGGGCCATGATTTCGATACGCTTCGCCCAATATAGATGCAAATGTCTTCAGATTAAAGGAATATTCCAGGTCTCTATCGGCGTCAACACCTGTACCACAGCCTTCACATTTAGAAAAGCATTGGAAGCTTTAGCAAAAGCTCCGCCAAGAAGACTCTACTGATTCATACTTAATTAATTCATTACTCTGGATCAATAACTGGTCAACACCAGTCTTCAAAATGACCCCACTAGGCTGTTTTTTGATGTGCCGACATACATTGATATTCCCCTCCTTCCTCCCCACCACCACCACCAGCGGTTTGGCCCTGTCCAGTTTTCAAGGAGGTGGGTTCCACCCCTGTGGTCCTGATCCGGCAGGATAAGCGAAGGTCTTGATGCTCTGGACACCTGAGATCTGAACCAAGGACGGGGCCTATGTCTAAGACTCCTTAAGTTCCAAATAATTGTATCCTTCATATTCTTTAATCATTCCCAGGATTGAAATTAGGTTCCTTCACACCTGGAATTGGAACCTTCATCGTTAGAAATTCTTGAAGAATTCTGAGGATACCCTTTATATAAACATGACTATAGGCACACTTTACTTGGAACACTATGCTAGTCTCAGTTCTACATGGCATGTATTGCACAAGATGTTGGACACATGTCTTTGAGACTCTTTTTTTCAGTTCTGCTTTCATGCTATGAATCTATCACATCCCAGTGGAGCTGGATATTGGATTCAGATCCGTTGACTGGGAAGGCCTTCTTTTAAGACTTGTGCTTTGGTGACATGGTGCATAATTATGCGGGAGGCAACTATTAAAAGTTGGTGAACATGGTCAACAACAACATTCAAATAACCTTTGAGGGATGATTGATTAGTATCAATGGCCTAAAGTATACCTAGAAAACATTCCCCATCCCATTACACCACCTCCACCAGCCTGCATTGCTGAAACACGCCAGGTTGGGTCCAGAGATTCATGCTGCTGGTGCCCAATTCTGACTCTCAGAAACCGAGATTCAGTAGACCAGTATTTCAGTATTTCCAGTCTTCAGCTGTCCAGTTTTGGAGTTTTTGCCCACTGCAGCCTCAGCTTTTCATTCCTGGCTACAAAGACGTGGAACCCAACATGGCCTTTTGCTGTTGTGGCCCATTTGCTGCAAGCTTGGAGGTGTTTTGTGTTCAAGATACTTTTGTTCAGAGTGGTTTTCTAAGTTAATGTATTCTTACTGTCCTCCAACCAGTCTGAGCATTCTCCACTGACCTTCTCCCCAACAAAAAGGCATTTCCATGCAATGCAGAGTGCTGTGCCCGAAAATCCTGGGTCAGCAGATGTAGGAGTACTCAAATCAGTTTGTCCGACACTAGCAATCATGCCATGCTTAAAACCACTGAGACCACAGTTTTTCTCCAACCTGATAGTTGATGTAAACATTGCCTGAAGTTG
Organism: Megaleporinus macrocephalus; assembly: GCA_021613375.1. Classification (NCBI taxonomy): domain Eukaryota; kingdom Metazoa; phylum Chordata; class Actinopteri; order Characiformes; family Anostomidae; genus Megaleporinus; species Megaleporinus macrocephalus. The sequence continues at coordinate 5,142,826 of CM038711.1, forward strand.
CTGAACTGTACCTGCAGGATCTTGTGTGCTGCACTGCTTCCACACTGCTTCACCTTCCGTCTCTCTCTACCGATGTTTTGTCCTCCTGTCATGCCCATGTGCTCCTGTTTGTTTTGGTTCTTAGCTCCACCTTGTCTTTATATATTTATATGTTTATATGTTTCTGACATACCCCTACGGTACTGACGCCCCTCTGATAAGTTGGGTCTGTTCAGACACAGATGGCCATCACAAAAAACGCTCTACAACAGTGTTTACGAGAAGGAAAGGAAGAGTTTTGGAGACCTGCCAGGAGATTACAACTTGGTTCTAGTTTTGTTTTCTTGTGTTCAAAATCGGCCTTCAGATTCAGAAGTCAGGAGACCTTCAGCTTGGACTTGAGTTCTACTGACACACAGGAAATGACTCCCTGCAAGGATGGCGAACATCAACACTCCTTGATGGCTGCCACCCTGGAGGGTTATGGTGTGACCTTAGGGTCGGCAATCAAAGGGCCATACCAACAATGCAGGGAGTTGACCACCTCGGATCAGCAGATAGGACATACAATGGAGGGAGTTGACCACCCTCAGGTCGGCAGATAGAAGCTTAATTTCTCTCACTTGTCATCTTTGTATTGTCGTTTTGATAATCATCATGGTTTCTCCTGACCTCACCGCCTCTGTCTGCACTTCGACTCCTGGCCATGTTTGACTTTGACGCCCTTCCCACCTGCTCAGTCATCACATTTGTAATTGGTTGATTAGATAAATGAATTATTGAGTAAGTGTGCAAGTGTTTGGAAAGTGAGTGGGATGCAACAGAACAGGGGTCCGGACCAAACCCACTACGCTGGCAATGAATAAGAACGACTTACACAGAGTTGCAGCATCATTTACAAATCAGATTTAGGTGGATAACGGTGGGTTATGAAAACTGCACAGACATTGGAGGGGCTCCAGCTCCTGCCTCTTCGCCCTAGCAATGCACAAGAGCCCTCTTGGTCAGCATGTACAATAATTGCGTGTCTGTTATGCCCCCAGGAATAGACCTAGAGGGTCACCTCAGGCTCTGCAGGCTCCCAGGGTCCTCCTTTGGTGCACTTATTGAGATTTCCCCTCATTAACTCTGGTCTAAAAGACCTGGTGGAGCAATAAAACAGCCCCCATCCGTGCTTAAAACTTTAGAGAGAAGATCCACTCTCCAAGCTCCACTTCACTTTTAGCTCTGAAAGCATCCACAGTTGTTCCTGTCTATCCTTTCACTGTGAGAAGACACCTCAACACCTCAACACTATGGGTCTAAAAAAATGTTCAAGCAGCTCCTCGCCAAGAAAAGGAGACACAGATACATCAAACAAACAAACTCATGCTGTTCTCAGAACAATGGACTGACCAGCCCAGAGTCCAGACCTCAACATCACAGAATGTGTTTGGGGGTTACCTGGACTTATTAATCTTTTGATGAGCTTTCTTTCCTGGTGGTAGTCAATGAAGAAATCTCTGGATGCTCTGAGGAAATGAAGTGAAGAGTCACATCCTTCTAGACTGGTGACTCATGCATGACCTCCTGACCTGTTCCAGTAAGTTGTAATCACCATATCGACTTTCTTCCTTACTATGTGTTCTATGCAATTAGATCCTCCAGACTGATGGCACACCATCATCTTAGTTTTCTTCTGTCTGTTCTACCTGAAGTGTCCAGACTAGTCCTGGTTTTAAGTCCTTGGTTCCTCGCAGTGGTTCTTCTTTGGTGAGGCTCAAAATTATGCTAAGAATAAAAGGTTCTACACTGATACAATCTAATCTGGACTTACAGCCAAACTTCTGTTGGGATTGTTGTAAAAGTTAGTAGAACTACAAAGTACGTGTTTCCAATAAAGTGTCCAGTCAGTGGAAGTACATATTAGCTGTTTCCAATAAAGTGGCTAGTTAGTGGAAGTACATATTAGCTGTTCCCAGTAAAGTGGCCAGTTAGTGGAAGTACAAAAGTAGGTGTTTCTAATAAAGTGGCCAGTTTGTGGAAGTACATATTAGCTGTTTCCAATAAAGTGGCTAGTTAGTGGATGTACATATTAGCTGTTCCCAATAAAGTGGCCAGTTAGTGGAAGTACAAAAGTAGATGTTTCTAATAAAGTGGCCAGTTTGTGGAAGTACATATTAGCTGTTTCCAATAAAGTGGCCAATTAGTGAAAGTACATAAGTAGGTGTTTCTAATAAAGTGGCCAGTTTGTGGAAGTACATATTAGCTGTTTCCAATAAAGTGGCCAGTTAGTGGAAGTACAAAGTAGGTGTTTCTAATAAAGTGGCCAGTTAGTGGAAGTACAAATGAGCTATTTCCAATAAAGTGGCCAGTCAGTGGATACAAAAAGTAGGTGTTTCCAATAAAGTGGCCAATTAATGGAAGTACAAAGTACATGTTTCCAATAAAATGGCCAGTTAGTGGAAGTACAAAGTAGGTGTTTCTGATAAAGTGGCCAGTTAGTGGAAGTACAAAGTAGGTGTTTCTGATAAAGTGGCCAGTTAGTGGAAGTACAAAGTAGGTGTTTCCAATAAAGTGGCCAGTTAGTGGACGTACAATGTAGGTGTTTCTGATAAAGTGGCCAGTTAGTGGAAGTACAAAGTAGTTGTTTCTGATAAAGTGGCCAGTTAGTGGAAGTACAAAGTAGTTGTTTCTGATAAAGTGGCCAGTTAGTGGAAGTACAAAATAGGTGTTTCCAATAAACCTGCTATATGAATCAAATTACACAGAACTGAATTTCCAGGTTAGAGTTAATTGTAAATCTTTGGTCATCTCCAAAGGCTAAGGAACAGGAAGAAATCTGGCCCCCCATATTTGCATACCCCCAGCACATCCCAATCTATCACCCATAATCATCAGCATACGATATTAACAGATTCCCACTGAAATGTGCAACAGCTCGAAGCAAGGTATTCGGAATAACAGCATACCTGGAATAACAGCTGTCTGAACTCATCATTTGGATGCATACACTGTGAAGCTATGCTGGATCAAATGTTCTGTGAATCCAGTCACCTTGCTCCAGTTCCAGTTTTGCCCCGGTGCGTCCTGATCAGCCAGCGCTCTCAGTGCTGAGCCGACACCTCCGTCATTCTAATGCTGTTTGAGTTTAACAGAGGGATTTTCATTTCGCCGAATAATCCCTCATTTAGAAATCTGATAGCGGTCGAGCAAATCCGCGCAGACGTGCAAGAAACGTATCTGATTTGTCATTTCCCTAAATAATAATTCCAAATAGCTTTACTCAGCCGCTTTCTGAGGCCGGGCTGAGTGGAATGCAAAGCAGGAGCACTACGGCGCCGGACTGCAGGAGTGCTCACACTCGAAGGACGCAGGTCTGAGGTACCGACATGCAGCCGAATCTCAGGCCTGGAAGAATACATGAGCTTCTCAGAGACTCCAAATGAGGACAGCGTGCTACGACGTGTGCTGGAGCAGCTTGTGTTTCCTGTCATTTGAAGAAGCTCTGACGGTGAGAAACCAGGCACAGCAAGAATCTACTCAGCTCCACTTCCTTTATAGCTCCACTGCACATCAGTGGAGATGGTTTGTGGTAGTCATTCTCTAGTCCTCCATCGATGGTCAGTTTCTGACCACAGAGCTGCAGCGACCCCTCCCAGAAAACAAAAGGACACCTTCACTATCGCTACTACGCGAGCCCAGGTTCTTTCAGCCATTCCTTGTGGTGCCCCTGTACCCCTTGAACAACCAGTTTCCAGTGAGTGGAAATACAAAGTAGGTGTTTCTAATAAAGTGGCCAGTTAGTGGAAGTACAACGTACATGTTTCCAATAAAGTGGCCAGGTAGTGGAAGTAAAAAGTATGCATTCCCAATAAAGTGGCCAGTTTGTGGAAGCACAAAGTAGGTGTTCCCAATACAGTGGCCAATTAGTAGAAGTACAAAGTAGGTGTTTCCAATAAAGTGGCCAATTAGTGGAAGTACAAAGTAGGTGTTTCTAATAAAGTGGCCAATTAATGTGAAAGTACAAAGTAGGTGTTTCTAATAAAGTGGCCAGTTAGTGAAAGTACAAAGTAGGTGTTTCCAATAAATTGGCCAGTTAGTGGAAATACAAAGTAGTTGTTTCTAATAAAGTGGCCAGTAGTGGAAGTGCAAAGTGGGTGTTTCCAATAAAGTGGTCAATTAATGTGAAAGTACAAAGTAGGTGTTTCCAATAAAGTGGCCACTTAGTGGAAGTGCAAAGTGGGTGTTGCCAATAAATTGGCCAGTTAGTGGAAATACAAAGTAGTTGTTTCTAATAAAGTGGCCAGTTAGTGGAAGTACAAAGTAGGTGTTGCCAATAAATTGGCCAGTTAGTGGAAATACAAAGTAGTTGTTTCTAATAAAGTGGCCAGTAGTGGAAGTGCAAAGTGGGTGTTTCCAATAAAGTGGCCAATTAATGTGAAAGTACAAAGTAGGTGTTTCCAATAAAGTGGCCACTTAGTGGAAGTACAAAGTACATGTTCCTCATAAAGTGGCCAGTTAGTGGAAGTACAAAGTAGGTGTTTCTAATAAAGTGGCCAGTTAGTGGAAGTGCAAAATAGGCGTTTCCAATGAAGTGGCCAGTTAGTAGAAGTACAAATGAGGTGTTTCCAATAAAGTGGCCAGTTGGTGGATGTAAAAAGTAGGTGTTTCTAATAAAGTGGCCATCAAAGAGGAAGTAGAATCCTTACTCTGACCTGAATCTAGAGCTGCAGAGAGGAAGCACTGAATAAGTCAGAAAGCCTCCTCTGATCTCCTTCGCTGTATCCATGCACAGACAATGGCCGGCCTTAATGCAATAAGCTCCGCGCCGCTCCTCCACCAGCCGTGCTAATATATACAAATCAAATTAGACATTATGGTCTGGCTGCTGCGCTGGCTGCTGCGCTGGCTGCTGCAGAACCTGCGCGTGTGCTCCTCTGATTGTAACGCTTTGGCAGCATCTTTGCTTTTCCTGTTCGCTGGTGATCGGCTGTGCCAGACCGAGGACCGTGGGGGTGCAATGGAGAGGTATGAGCAGAGGGAACGAGAGGATTTCCAAATAACAGCCCCCTGGACCGTAGCCAATCCCATCATGCACCAGGCCGCCCATACAGCTTCAGCACCGGACTCTCAGACTGCATCAGACAGCAGAGCCCACCAGTGAGAACAGTATTTACTGTGAATACTCACAGAGAGAGAGAGAGAGAGAGAGAGAGAGAGAGAGAGAGAAAGAGAGAGAGAGAGAGAGAGAGAGAGAATAAGGGGTATGAAAGAGTCGAGAGAAAGGAAGTTGGAGTAATATGAAGGAAAGAAAAGAGCGATAAGTAAGAGAGCAAAAGAGGGAAAGGATGAAGCTACAGTAGAGTAGATAGAGGGAGAAAGGAAGGAAAACAAAAGAATAACAAAAAAGGAAAAGGCTGATGGAGAGAAGAGAGGGAGAGAGAGAAAGAAACAGGGGAGAAGAGGAGGAGAGAGGAAAAGTAGAAGCTATAGAA
>CM038711.1:5153281-5185781 GCA_021613375.1 Megaleporinus macrocephalus
ATATATATATATATATATATATATATATATATATATATATATATATATATATATATATATATATATATATATTTATGTGTGTGTGGGTGTGGGTGTGTAGTATATAATATAATATATATATATATATAATATATATATAATATTTATATATATATAGTTTATAAAAAACTGTGATTGGTCCATCTCTAGTATATACAATATAAATAATAAAAAATCGAGAACTCTTGAGATTGTATTTACAAATAATTGCACATTGCTTCTTAAGTGCACATTATGTTACACTGAAGAAATGATATTTTCTGTAAGTGTGTACAGAGTAAGTGTTCAAGAGTGTATATGTATAGTCCGCCATGTATATGTGGTCTGCTGGGAGCAGTGTGTAGAGTTTAAGTGTGTGTGTGTATATGTGGTCTGCTGGGAGCAGTGTGTAGAGTTTAAGTGTGTGTGTATATGTGGTCTGCTGGGAGCAGTGTGTAGAGTTTAAGTGTGTGTATATGTGGTCTGTTGGGAGCAGTGTGTAGAGTTTAAGTGTGTGTGTATATGTGTTCTGCTGGGAGCAGTGTGTAGAGTTTAAGTGTGTGTGTATGTGGTCTGCTGGGAGCAGTGTGTAGAGTTTAAGTGTGTGTGTGTATGTGGTCTGCTGGGAGCAGTGTGTAGAGTTAGGTGTGTGTGTATGTGGTCTGCTGGGAGCAGTGTGTAGAGTTTAAGTGTGTGTGTGTGTATGTGGTCTGCTGGGAGCAGTGTGTAGAGTTAGGTGTGTGTGTATGTGGTCTGCTGGGAGCAGTGTGTAGAGTTTAAGTGTGTGTGTATATGTGTTCTGCTGGGAGCAGTGTGTAGAGTTTAAGTGTGTGTGTGTATATGTGGTCTGCTGGGAGCAGTGTGTAGAGTTTAAGTGTGTGTGTGTATATGTGGTCTGCTGGGAGCAGTGTGTAGAGTTTAAGTGTGTGTGTATATGTGTTCTGCTGGGAGAAGTGTGTAGAGTTTAAGTGTGTGTGTATGTGGTCTGCTGGGAGCAGTGTGTAGAGTTTAAGTGTGTGTGTGTATATGTGGTCTGCTGGGAGCAGTGTGTAGAGTTTAAGTGTGTGTGTGTATATATGTGGTCTGCTGGGAGCAGTGTGTAGAGTTTAAGTGTGTGTGTGTGGTGTGCTGGGAGCAGTGTGTAGAGTTTAAGTGTGTGTGTATATGTGTTCTGCTGGGAGCAGTGTGTAGAGTTTAAGTGTGTGTGTGTATATGTGTTCTGCTGGGAGCAGTGTGTAGAGTTTAAGTGTGTGTGTGTGTATGTGGTCTGCTGGGAGCAGTGCTGGTTGTAGAGTCCAGCAGCAGCAGCAGGAAGGAACCTGCACTGGGGTCTAGGGGGCTTCCCAGGACAGAGCTGGCCCTCTTTATGAGTTTGTCCAGTCTCTTCTTGATGCCGCCGCCCCAACAGACCACTCCCTTTACCTAGCACGCCTACTGCTTTTGTTTCAACATAAGCATTTTTTTTCCATGATATGGGCCCTTTAATTGAATGCAAGCTCATAACTGATAATGGCCAGTGATTGATTTCACTCTCGCAGCTTTCTGGCTGACATGTTTCATCGTGTCTGAAAAGCTCGGGCCATATTATCATAATCTTTTTAGTGCCGTAGCCGACAAGAACCTCTCAACCCTTCACCGCAGACCTTTTAAATGGGGTAATTTGGACTGTAGAGGTGCATGATGACTATAATGGATTACTCTGGCCTTAAAAGGCCTGTTGAGCCGGAGCCAGGAGAGCCAGGGATGGGCTATTCTCTGTTGGGCCTTGTTAACCTGCGTGTCGGTCTTAATGGGCATGAGAGCAGCCAGGAGGGTCACAGGAGGGGTCCGGTAATGCTGGGCCCAATGTGCTAGAGATATCTCGGATAAAACAGAGCAGGGTGGGGGAGGTAATTGCCAAACAGCCGAGAGCGAAATGTCGCAGAGGCCTTTTTTAAAGGAGAAGTACAGCATAAAACAAAATTTCACAGTTATCCTTTTTAACCCTTAACGTAAGGGCTTAGTGAAAACATGTATCTGGTGTCTTTAGTTCTGCACTGTGGATGCTTGTAATCCAACAATTAGCATTAATTACATTAACTAAAATCCACCGTCTGGACATTAAAGGGCCAATATTATACATTTTTCTTATATTTTATTTTGTCCACTCATAATATTTATGAGATTATATGTACTGCAGAAAGCCATTTCATTAGTATGTGATCAGCTAACAACCTCTCTTATCCTTTCTTAGAAATAAGCAAGTTGTTTTTCCTCATACTGTGCCTTTAAAACTGATATGTAATGACCACCATTCTAATTGGCTGCCCTGTATTGTGTCTCATTTAAAAAATAAATAAATAATAAAATAAATAAAAGCAGTCTGGCCTATGATGCTTCAATATGAATCAGCAGTGCTAAACCTCTGGAACAAACTTCGTAGGCAGTACGTGATGTTTGTGACATCACAAAAACTAAGAATTCAAAATTGGACCATATAGGCTGAAGAGTGAATGGTATGTTTTGAAAATCACTGACATACATCAAACTATTCAAACTAATATAGATGAAAGACTAGCAGCTTAGAAAAGGAATTAATGAATATGGGCCCTTTAAATAATTGATAACAGTATATACACAGCTAAACAGTGTCCCTCCATCCACCCATCCATTATGTGATAATCTAACAATCTCTCTTAACCTTTCTTAGACATAAGCAGGTTGTTTTTCCTCATACTGTGCCTTTAAAACTGATATGTAAATTACCTCCATTCTAATTGGCTGCCCTGTATTGTGTCTCATTTAAAAAAAAAAAAATAAAAAAAATAAAAAAATAAAAGCAGTCTGGCCTATGATGCTTCAATATGAATCAGCAGTGCTAAACCTCTGGAACAAACTTCGTAGGCAGTACGTGATGTTTGTGACATCACAAAAACTAAGAATTCAAAATTGGACCATATAGGCTGAAGAGTGAATGGTATGTTTTGAAAATCACTGACATACATCAAACTATTCAAACTAATATAGATGAAAGACTAGCAGCTTAGAAAAGGAATTAATGAATATGGGCCCTTTAAATAATTGATAACAGTATATACACAGCTAAACAGTGTCCCTCCATCCATCCATCCATCCATCAACTTCCGCTTTATCCCGCTAGTCAGGGTCACGGGGGAGCTGAAGTCAATCCCAGCATCATCGGGCGAACGCGGGACACACCATGGACAGTGGCATAAACGAGATATTAATAAAAATGGTGGTGGTTTAGGTCTCCAGTGTGCGTGATGCTATTATGACTATAATATATATAATATATATATATAATATTGTGACTATAGGCTTCCATTACTTGTTAGCTGCATTAGCTTTGTAGCTGCAGCACAAAACCAGAGCAGCAAACTTGGGACACAGAACAAGTCTCGACCGACGACTATATTTAATATAAGGCTGGAAATTATGCACATTTGATAATTTGCTGAACTTCTCCTTTAAACCTTTAGATCAATCTTGTCACATGCGCCCACGCACAGTCCTTCAGCTCCAGCCTTCACAGCACTTCACAGGCACAGGCCGCACTTCTCAAGGAGTGCTCTCACCCTGCGTGTGTCGTCTGGTTCAAGAGGACAGCAACTGCAATATCAGTATTATTAAGCAAATTGCGTATTAGTATTAAGCTGCTGTCCTTTATTTTCTGTGAAGTCTGTCTTCGTGCCGGCTTTCCAGGACGGCCGTCCACCTCCTGCGGTTCCCGTTAATCAGCCCGTCTCATTCAAGGGTGGCCATGTCCTTCTTGCACAGTCAATACAGATTATGAGAATGTATACACAGAGGAAAATACAAACAGAGGCTAATATTTGCCGTGAGGTCACATGACGCTGGGATCAAACTCTGTAAATGAATAAAAGCCTTTTTGCTCGTCCTGTGAAAAGCCGAGCCGGGTATTACAGATTCGAGGGAGTTTTAAAGTTTGGTTTTATGGAACTTTGAGATTTGCTGCTTGAGCTCAAATGCTAATAGTCTCAGAACGGGCTCAGAACAAGAACGTCGGACAGATTTTGGGCTGTACACTGGTGGGAATGGGGGTCTATCAGGGTGGGAACAAAGTGAGTATGAAATTTCTGAAGCAGTCCAACTCAACATGGGGGACTAATCTCTTGTGGACAGCAAATCTGTTGTTAGCACAAGGATGTAGCACAGGGTAGCAGGACTGCGCTACCTTCAACCAAGCCAGTACAATAAGATGAGCAGAATTCAGAGATGAAAACTGGGGATGTTTCCGGTTTTGTGGCCAATGTATCATTAAAATATGCATTTTTTAGCTATATAATAAAAACCTGTGGTTATAGAATAACGACTAGTGGTTCCTAGATATTTGTTTTCATACTGTTTTCTTCACATACTGACTGCACAGAGAGTGATGAATATACAAGTGATTTCTCTTCAGGTCTATGGAGCAGAGGAACAGCAGTTCACATTACTGACACATACAGATCACTTACATTTATAAATTTGAACCATCAAAATAGCCAAGTTCGATCTGAGCTAAAAATCATATCTGAATTAAAACTCCTATTTGAACTAAAAATCCGATCTGAGCTAAAAATCTGATCTGAGCTAAAAATCCGATCTGAGCTAAAAATCCGACCTGAGCTGAAAATTCGATCTGAGCTAAAACTCCAACCTGAGCTAAAAATCTGATTTGAGCTAAAAATCCAACCTGAGTTACAAAACTGATTTGTGCTAAAAATCAGATGTGAGCTAAAAATCTCATATGAGCTAAAAATCCTATTTGAACTTAAAATCCAACCTGAGATACAAATCCAATCTGAGCTAAAAATCCTATTTGAACTAAAAATCAGATCTGAGCTAAAAATCCAACCTGAGCTAAAAATCAGACATGAGCTAAAAATCCAATCTGAGCCAAAAGTCCAATCTAAACTAAAAAATCCAACCTGTGATACAAAACTGATCTGTGCTAAAAATCTGATCTGAGCTAACAATCCAACCTGAGATACAAATCCATCCGACCATGGCACGAATTGATGACCCAGTGACTGTCTAATCCAACAAGTATCGTGTATTTCCCAGCATGAGTTTGTCAGTGTTAAAGTGCATCATCCAGAGGCAGTACAGAGGCAGTAGAGGCACTACAGAGGCAGTAGAGGCACTACAGAGGCAGTAGAGGCAGTACAGAGGCAGTAGAGGCACTACAGAGGCAGTAGAGGCACTACAGAGGCACTACAGAGGCAGAACAGGGGCAGTACAGAGGCAGTAGAGGCAGTACAGAGGCAGTAGAGGCACTACAGAGGCAGTAGAGGCACTACAGAGGCAGTAGAGGCACTACAGAGGCAGTACAGAGGCAGAAAAGGGGCACTACAGAGGCACTACAGAGGCAGTAGAGGCACTACAGAGGCAGTAGAGGCACTACAGAGGCACTACAGAGGCAGTAAAGGCAGTACAGAGGCACTACAGAGGCAGTAAAGGCAGTACAAAGGCACTACAGAGGCAGTAGAGGCAGTACAGAGGCACTACAGAGGCAGTAAAGGCAGTACAAAGGCACTACAGAGGCAGTAGAGGCAGTACAGAGGCACTACAGAGGTAGTAAAGGCAGTACAGAGGCACTACAGAGGCAGTAGAGGCAGTACAGAGGCACTACAGAGGCAGTAAAGGCAGTACAGAGGCACTACAGAGGCAGTAAAGGCAGTACAGAGGCAGTAGAGGCACTACAGAGGCACTATGTCTTCATTCAAAACTAATGAAGCAAACCTCAAACACCAAACTTTGGCTGAAGGACTGTATTTGGATTGAGTGGGAACTTTTGTAAACCTGATTCTTTTGCCAAACTTTGTCGTTAAAGATGATATTAATGGCGCCGCGCTTTGGGGAAATGGAGCCTGACTCTATTCTTCCTGCTGCTGCACGCCACTTCTCCTTCACTCCATCCTTCTCTGTCTACCCAAACAGTTCCATCCATAAAGGCCCGTTATTCTATCCATCCTTCACGCTATTCTGGGCCGCCCCTAATGGCGCCTTCAAGCTCAGGAAAAAAAATAAATAAAACGAGGCCCCGCTTGAAGGCCATTCATCCCCGTGTTTATGAAATTGACCCGCGCCTTACAGCCGACGCGTGATGGCCATCTCGGCAGCCCGAAAGCTGCTAACCTTGAGCCAGCGTAGGGAAGCGATCCCCGCCGAGACCGGCGGAACCTTTCATTAAACAGCGCTGCAGAAAAAGAAAAAGGCCTCGCTTTGAGTGGCTGTGAAATATTGATACGCTGAAAAATCCCCAGGTGTCTCGCAGTGTCTTTTCCCAATGAATTATTTGTGCCGAAACATCAAGAGCTGTTCTTTTGTGTACGGATTTCATTCCCCGCTGTATCCGGCAGATGCCCCGCAGGCTTCGCAGCCTTCCCAGAGTGAAGGACCATGCGAGAAGCTTTCCGATGGAAAGAGAGGTTTTCAGCAGGGGGGCGTGATGGTGGGGGGCAGGCGCTGTGTAAAAACTGGGGAAAAGTTTTAAGACAGCAGAGACCAATTTGAACTTTCCCGGGAGCTGAGATCTAAACTTTGAGACCTTAGGAGAAGCAAAACAAACCTGTGCTACCCGTGGCCAGTCATCTATGGAGAGCATAGTGAGAGCATGGGAAGAGCATGGGAAGAGCATAGGAGGTATAGGGTGAGCATGGGGAGAGCACAGGGGAGCATGTGATGCATGGGGTGTACATGCATGCATAGGGAGAGCATAGGGAGAGTATATGCGGCTTAGAGAGAGCATAGTAGGGCATAGGGAGAGTATAGGGAGAGTATAGGGAGAGCATGTGATGCATGGGGTGTGCATGCGTGCATAGGGAGAGCATATGTGGCTTAGAGAGAACATAGTAGGGCATAGGGAGAGTATAGGGAGAGCATAGGGAGAGTATATGCGGCTTAGAGAGAGCCTAGTGGGGCATAGGGAGACTATAGCGAGAGCATAGGGAGAGTATAGGAAAGGTATACGCGGCTTAGAGAGAGCCTAGTGGGGCATAGGGAGAGTATAGGGAGAGCATAGGGAGAGCATAGGGAGAGCATAGGGAGAGCATAGGGAGAGCATAGGGAGCATTTGATGCATGGGGTGTGCATGCGTGCATAGGGAGAGCATATGTGGCTTAGAGAGAGCATAGTAGGGCATAGGGAAAGTATAGGGAGAGCATAGGGAGAGTATATGCGGCTTAGAGAGAGCATAGTGGGGCATAGGGAGAGCATAGGGAGCATGTGATGCATGGGGTGCGCATGCGTGCATAGAGAGAGCATAGGGAGAGCATATGCGGCTTAGAGAGAGCAAAGTGGGACATTGGGAGAGCATAGTGGGGTATGGGGTGCATAGAGGGGTATGGGGTGCCTAAGCGAGGCATGAGGGGCATAAGGCACATAAGGGAGGAATGGGGGACATGGGGCACCTGGGGGGCCTAGGGGTCAGAGGTGGGCATGGGTCACCTGGCATCAACCTACCTGCCTCTTCATATCAGTTTAGTGAGTTCTTTGTTCCGTTAAGTGACAAAAACAGAAAGCCTGCCTTGAAAGACATCCGAAACTAAGCAAGGCTACACATTTCCTAGCATGGTAAAGTTAGCATGACAAGTAATTCTATACCCCATCTCTCCTACTAGCGTGACCTTTTCAACAACTACATCAGTGTAATTTCAGATTAACTGTGAGCTCTACTTTCTCAGTAGGCTAAACAGGATCTTCTGTGATGCTTCAGCAACTGCGTAACAGTAGCTAAGAAGGAACACGTTTGTGGGTGGAGCATGGATGATGACTTTATTCCACTCGTTGGCTACAGGCCCCTTCGCATTTTCCCTCATGCATATTCCGGTCACTTCAACAAATGTGCTACCAGCACATTTTCAACCACCTGGAATGCCTTAGCAATGGCCAAGCAACAACCTGGACTAATATCACATTGATCTGGGAACACTTTAACACCTGGACTAGCAATGGACTGGCAACAACTTCGAAACCAGCTGGGTTATCACAACAACAGCTTAGCTACATCTTAACAACCAGCTTAGATAGCAACACCCTAGCAATCACCTGAGAAACCACAGCAATGACCTAGCATCGAATCAACTACTAGAAGCCTTAGCAACCATGTGGAATAGCACAGTATTGGTCAAGCAACATCTTAGCAACCTCCTAGATAAGCATGTGAAGGAACACGGTTGTGGGTGGAGCATGGATGATGACTTTATTCCACTCGTTGGCTACAGGCCTCTTTGCATTTTCCCTCATGCATATTCAGGTCACCATTCAGACCCACTGTTAGTAGGTCAGTGGGAGAGTCGGGTCTGGGTGCACTGAGGCGAGATCGGGACACAGCAAACTGGGCCACACAGGTCTACACGTTGTCTTCCCTGATACACGAAAACCCTTAAAACAAAGTTATTTCTGTTTATCACGCTGTAAAAAAATAATGCTATTTTATTCTATCATGTTTTAATGAGTTATTCATTTTATATAGTATATAATGCTCATACCTCCAAGACTTATTCCACCACAGTTACTTTATAATCTGTAGCCTGACGTTTTCAGAAGCTCTTCTCATCTAAAATTCAATAAATGTGCTAGCAGCACATTAGCAACCACCTGGAATGCCTTAGCAGTGGCCAAACAACAACCTGGACTAATATCGCAATGACCTGAGAACCTTTTACACCTGAACTAGCAATGGGCTAGCAATAACTTTTAAACCAGCTGGGTTATCACAACAACAGGTTAGCTACATCTTAACAACCACCTTAGATAGCAACACCCTAGCAATCACCTGAGAAACCACAGCAATGGCCTAGCACTGTATCAACTACCTGAAGCCTTAGCAACCATGTGAAATAGCACAGTATTGGTCAAGCAACACCTTAAAAACCTCATAGGACAGCATAGCAACAGGCCTAGCATCACCTTAGTAACCACCTGGGATAGCATAGCAACAGCTCATTAACACTTCACCAACCAGCTAGGACATAATAGCAATAGTTTAGCAAGAATTCACCAACCAGCTAGGATATAATAGCAATGGCCTAGTGACCACCTATAGCACAGCACTGACCTAGCAACACCTTAGCAACCACCTTGCAAAGCATAGAAACAGCTAAGTAACAAGCACCTAGGATACAATAGCAATGTCAAGCAAGACCATAGCAACTACCTGGCAATGGCCTAGCAACAACATAGCAATCATCTATAGAAGTGGCCTAGCAATAGCATAGCAACCACCATCTGGAATAGCATAGCAACAGCTAAAGAATCACCTGAGATAGCATAGCAACGGCTTAGCAACACCTAAACAAACAAGCACCTGGGCTGCCAAAGCAACAGCTTAGTTACATCTTAGCAACCCCCTGAAGCATAGCACTGGCCTAGCAACATCTTAGCAACCACTTGGTATAGCACAGCATTGGTCAAGCAACACCATAGCAACCAACTGGGATAGCATAGCAACAACTTAGCAACAGCTTTACAAATACCTGGGTTAGCTTAGCAACAGCTTAGCAACATTTTAGTAACCACCTGTGAGAGCATAGCAACAGCTTAGCAACACCTAAACAACCACCTGGAATAGCATAGCAACATCTTAGCAACAGCTTAACAAATACCTGGGAGAGCATAGCGACAACCTAGCAACACCTAAACAATGACCGGCAATAGAATAGTAGCATCTTATCAACATTTTAACAACCACCTGGGACAGTATTGCACATCTGATGTGTTATTAATTGGCTTTAACAGATTTACTTTTTTCAAATTGATATATATATATATATATATATATATATTATGATTATATAATATTATTGATAATGCCTTATACAGATGTATGAATATGTATGTGGAATATGTACACAGGCTCAGTGCTCAGTGGCAGCTGAGGCGATGCTACCCTTTAAAGAAGCCCCTTAGATCAGCGTAGTCATGCGCTCCTACCTCGATGCCACCGGCATAATGTAATGAATTTTTCATAATTACTCACGGTAACGTTAACGGAAGCCCCCTGGGGGGGTTCGTCTTTGTCACTCTTCAGCGGAGGTTTCAGGAGGAGACGTGCCCTTGTAATGTAAATCTGCTTGTAATTATAATTTAGAGCGATAAGCTAGTCAAGGTAGTCAAACAGAGAGAATAGAGTCTTTACAGACATTTAACAAAAGTAATTAAGCAGAATTATAATCGTTATTAACCCCCTGAAGTGAGGAGTTCTTTCTTTAGGCTATACTATTTCCATGTATTTACATTATTAGAGCCGCCAAACAAACAAAAATAATAAAAATTAAATCACATTATATTGTTTATAGCTCGTCAGGATTAACCAGTCAAACTTAAGTCAGGAGAAATCTCTTATCACTTAAGAAGCTGAGGTGCAGAGGTATTTGCGCTACACTATTTAAATTTTTAATCTAATTACATAGTTTGGGCTGTAAGTTAAATGTAGAATTAATAAATAGTCATGATTTATGACAATAGGTTTTATAGTTAATCCTGATTAATTGCTTAAATTTGAAAAAAGAAAAAAAATGTTACATTATTATTACTTTACACATTTACAAAATATGTTTTTTCAGAACGTATTTATTATTGCCAATTATTTAATACCATTATTTTCATCAGATTATCCAAAAATATTCTGTAAATGTCAAGCAATTAAAATAAATCAAGATTAATCGCTTAATTTTATTAATCAAGATTAATAAAAAGTCCAGAAACACCATTTTCTCATTTACACAGCAGAAGTTCAATCGGAGGCTGCATTCCTGACTAAGCAACGAATCGGAGGCTGCACTCCTGACCTGGCGACCAATCGGAGGCCGCACTCCTGACCTGGCGACCAATCGGAGGCCGCACTCCTGACCTGGCGACCAATCGGAGGCCGCACTCCTGACCTGGCGACCAAACGCAGGCCGCACTCCTGACTTGGCGACCAATCGGAGGCCGCACTCCTGACCTGGCGACCAATCGGAGGCCGCACTCCTGACCTGGCGACCAATCGGAGGCCGCACTCCTGACCTGGGGACCAATCGGAGGCCGCACTCCTGACCTGGGGACCAATCGGAGGCCGCACTCCTGACCTGGCGACCAATCGGAGGCCGCACTCCTGACCTGGCGACCAAACGCAGGCCGCACTCCTGACTTGGCGACCAAACGAAGGCCGCACTCCTGACTTGGCGACCAATTGGAAGCTGCACTCCTGACCTGGCGACCAATCGGAGGCTGCGTTTCCGACTTGCCGATCACGGAGGCTGCGTTTCCGACTTGACGACCAATCAGAGGCTGCACTCCTGACTTGGCGACCAATCGGAGGCTGCGTTTCAGACTTGTCGACCAATCAGAGACTGTGTTTCTAATTTGCTGACCAATCGGAGACAGCATTTCCGACTTGCCCACCAAACGGAGGCTGCGTTTCCAACGTATCTGCAACATCCAAATGTTAATGAGTTGCTTTTGCGGTCTAGATATATCTAGAACGTGAGTCTCAGCCGAACTGGAGTGTTTGAGTGAGGGTGGATCGTATGTGTGTTTGCAGTGAACGTCTACACGGTGAGTGTTTTCTTCTCTAACTCATCTGTCGTCTCGCTCTGAAGGTCCAGCTTAATGCTTCTCCTGATGACATTTTTCATTAAATATTAATAACCAGCTCCACTGAGGACCACCGGCCCGGCCACACATCACACAACCCTCGCTCTAACAGGACACTGCAGACCAGCAGCGGGGAGGAGAGTATAGCCGCTCCGCTCGGCCTCCCAGTGAAGCTGTAAGACTCTGTAAATGTTTGATGACCATCAGTCGGTCAGCTGATGTGCCAGACGCTGAGATCTTCTCACGTCTGTTTAGAAGGACGAGCTTCTCAGAGCATCATTATTAAATTACACCAGTGAGACTTTCAGTACAAGCACTTATACAGGCACACTCATACTCTCTCTCTCTCTCTCTCTCTCTCTCTCTCGCTCTCTCTCTCTATCTCTCTCTATATATCTCTCTCTCTCTCTCTATCCATCTCTCTCTATCTCTCTCTCTCTCTATCCATCTCTCTCTATCGCTCTCTCTCTCTATCTCTCTCTATATATCTCTCTCTCTCTCTCTATCCATCTCTCTCTATCCATCTCTCTCTATCCATCTCTCTCTATCTCTCTCTCTCTCTATCCATCTCTTCCTCTCTCTCTCTATCTCTCTCTCTCTCTCTCTCTCTCTATCTATCCATCTCTCTCTCTCTCTCTCTATCTATCCATCTCTCTCTCTCTCTCTCTCTCTATCTCTCTCTATCCATATCTCTCTCTATCTCTCTCTCTCTCTATCCATCTCTATCTATCCATCTCTCTCTATCCATCTCTCTCTATCTCTCTCTCTCTCTCTCTATCCATCTCTATCTATCCATCTCTCTCTATCCATCTCCCTATCTCTCTCTATCCATATCTCTCTCTCTATCTCTCTCTCTCTCTATCCATATCTCTCTCTCTCTCTCTCTCCATCTATCTCTCTCTATCCATCTCTCTCTCTTTCTCTATCCATCTCTCTCTATCCATCTCTCTTTCTCTCTCTCTTTCTCTATCCATCTCTCTCTATCCATCTCTCTTTCTCTCTCTCTCTCTATCCATCTCTCTCTCTCTCTCTCTCTATCCATCTCTCTCTATCCATCTCTCTCTATCCATCTCTCTTTCTCTCTCTCTCTATCCATCTCTCTCTCTCTATCCATCTCTCTCTCTCTCTCTCTCTCTCTCTTTATCCATCTCTCTCTATCCATCTCTCTTTCTCTCTCTCTCTATCCATCTCTCTCTATCCATCTCTCTCTCTCTCTCTATTCATCTCTCTCTCTCTATCCATCTCTCTCTCTATCCATCTCTCTCTCTCTATCCATCTCTCTCTCTCTCTCTCTCTATCCATCTCCCTCTGTCTCTATCCATCTCTCTCTTTTTCACTGTCTCTCTCTCTCTCTCTATCCATCTCTCTCTCTCTCAATATCCATCTCTCTCTATTTCACTGTTTCTCTCTTTCTCTCTCTCTCTCTCTCTCTCTCTCTCTCACACTATCCATCTCTCTCTCCCTCTCACTATCCATCTCTCTATCTCTCTCTCTATCCATCTCTCTCTCTCTTTCTCTTTCACTGTCTGTCTCTTTCTCACTATCCATCTCTTTCTTTTTCACTGTCTCTCTCTCTCTCCTTTACCTTTTCTTTATCCATCTATTTCTCTGCTCCTGTTCCATTACCTATCTCCCTCTCTCTCTATATCTATCCATTTCTTTCTCACCCTCTCTGTTCCAGTCTTTCTCTCTTTCTGTCTCTCTCTCTATCATTGTCTCTCTCCCAGTCTCTCTTTCTCTCATTCTCCCAATCTCTCTCTTTCTCTCTCTCTCTCTCTCTCTCTCTCTCTCTCTCTCTCTCTCTCTCTCTCTCTTTCGTGTCTCTCTCTCCTTTACCTTCTCTTTATCAATCTCTTTCTCTGCTCCTGTTTCATTACCTATCTCCTTCTCTCTCTCCATATCTATCCATTTCTCTCTCGCCCTCTCAGTTCCAGTCTTTCTCTCTCCCAGTCTCTCTTTCTCTCATTCTCCCAATCTCTCTTTCACTCTCTCGCCCACTTCTTTCTCCCTCTCCCTCCTTGTCTCTCTCGCCCTCTCTCTTCCAGTCTCTCTCTCTCTCTGTCTCTGTCTCTCTCTCCTTCCTGTCTCTCTCTTCCCTCTCTCTCTCTCTCTCTCTCCTCCCTGTCTCTCTCTCTCTCTCTCCACTGTCTCTCTCTCATTTTCCCAATCTCTCTTTCACTCTCTCGCCCACTTCTTTCTCCCTCTCCCTCCTTGTCTCTCTCGCCATCTCTCTTCCAGTCTCTCTCTCTCTCTCTCTCTCTCCACTGTCCCTCTCTCTCTCTCATTCTCCCAATCTCTCTTTCACTCTCTCGCCCACTTCTTTCTCCCTCTCCCTCGCCATCTCTCTTCCAGTCTCTCTCTATCTCTCTCCACTCTCTCTCTCTCATTCTCCCAATCTCTCTTTCACTCTCTCGCCCACTTCTTTCTCCCTCTCGCCATCTCTCTTCCAGTCTCTCTCTCTCTCTCTCTCTCTCTCTCTCTGTCTCTCTCCCCTGTCTCTGTCTCTCTTTCTCTCTCTCCCTCCTTGTCTCTCTCGCCATCTCTCTTCCAGTCTCTCTGTCTCTGTCTCTGTCTCTGTCTCTGTCTCTCTCTCTCTCTCTCTCTCTCTCTCCCCCTGTCTCTCCCTCTCTGGTTTGGAGTTTAAATTCAGTGTTGATGAACTCTGGGGGAGCTGGAAGGTCTCGGCGGGTGAGGAGGAGCGTCAGCTACTGAAAAGGTGAAAAATGCTTCCCCGGTTTCTGCGCCGGCTGACGGATTCATCGCCCTTCAGTTTTACAGCCCGTGTCCTTGAACCGCACGACGAAGCTGCCAACATGAAAAACTCTGTATTTAAAATAAGCAGCTGAAAAAAAAAGCAGCAGACAGAAAAACATCTGCTGTTACTCTCAGAGCTGCAGGTCTACCTAGAGAACCTGATGAGGTTCTACCTACTTGGATCACAAACACATGAACAGAAACATACTTCACTCAAACATCAACTTGTTAAGTCTGATGTTTGACATAGTAGCCATTTCCGTGTCCAAGCGCTCCTTCAGGTCTTCAGATCTTGGAATCAAACAACAACAATAACAACAACAGAACCTGTGAACCTTCTTTCTATGAAGCCACATTTTCATGTTGTCAGGCTTTATGGTCAGACAAGGGCTGATGAAGGCCATGATGGCTAGTTAAGGTCCCAACTGGGCAGCATAGAACAAAGGCTTTGTTTTTCTTAATTTGTTGAAGAACTTAGCAGCTGCAGCTCTTCCCACTTCTCTTACTCATCACAAGGAAAGTTCTAGAAAGATAACTGAGTAGTCTTTGGACTTAAACAACAAGAAACATCATGCTGAGAAGCCAACCCAGTACAAGCTGGGATCCGAACATCTTAACAAGCGGATTTTTCCTGTCTGCCACCAGGGGGCACTCTCACTAGAGCTCTGAACGTATGCTCTGTGGCAGTTGAAATAGTTCAGAAACTCTAAAAGCGGTCCTCGTCTGCTCCTCCGTGACCTGGAAGATCTCCACATGTCTGAGAGAAGACAATTAAAATTCCCAATAAAGTGGTTTCAAGCCAAGGATATGCCATCATACGGTAGCCAGGGATACCTAACAGTGACATCACCGCAGACAAGCCCACAGAGGATGGCCAACACTGAGCTGTCCAGCTCTACTTTGGTGCTATATGATTATCTGTGTTGTGTATTTTGAAATTGTGGTGAAAACTATGGAGTATTAGTTCCATGACACATCCCGGTTTTCCCACTTGGCTTACCATTCTTGCACATACTTCTCAGAACTCGCTGACTTCCAACCAATCATGGAATCTCCTTTAGATCAAACTCTCCTGAATACTGACTGGACTCACCTGGCAGACTTGGACAGGACTAAGATCAGTTAGGAACGCCAGGAACAATGGCACTATTTGCTCCAAACTGGCTTGGAAAAAATTCTGGTTCCATTGACTTACATTGAACATGAAGACTGTTTTTGTCTTCTCCTGTAAAGTTGACATTTTGGAGATACTTTCTTTGGACAGCAGCAACATGTAAGTAATCCCGTCCCAGTTGGACGTTTGGAAAGCGTCCTCTGGACAGGTCAATAGTATGACTGATTAGGACTGGACTAGAATCACTCAGGAATGCCGGGAATGACATTACCCTAACTCGTGATACACAACTAATCCTGTCCTAACTGGGCTTTATATGCTTCCAACTCCAACGTTTGGGGGACGTCCTCTTGGTAAAGACAGGGGTCAATGGGATGAGTGAACAGGGTGGGACTAAAACACTCAGGAACGTTGGGAATAATGACATTACCGCAACTCCTGATACACAACTAATCCTGTCCTAACTGGGCTTTAAATGCTTCCAACTCCAACGTTTGGGAAACGTCCTCTGGATAAAGACACAGGTCAATGGGATGAGTGATTAGGGCGGGACTAAAACACTCAGGAACGTTGGGAATAATGACATTACCGCAACTCCTGATACACACCTAATCCTGTCCTAACTGGGCTTTAAATGCTTCCAACTCCAACGTTTGGGGAACGTCCTCTGGATAAAGACACAGGTCAATGGGATGAGTGATTAGGGCGGGACTAAAACACTCAGGAACGTCGGGAATAATGACATTAACGAAACTCTTGATGCACAACTAATCCCATTCCAATTGACTCCGGCATTTCCTCACCATAAAGTCATAGGTCAATGGCACTCCAGTGTTCCACGCAGAGCCTTAACCTCGGCCCCCAACGAACCCCTGGGAGGGTGTTGATGGACCCGGCTATGGCACTGGAACTAGTGTTATTAATTTCAACGCCGTGTGGGGGGAAAACCAGGAAAAGCAGCCCAGGCGGGAGTCTGAACTACGAATCAATCACCCAGAATTTGAGCGATTGCCTCTCTTGTGCGAACGCTTGATGGAATATTGTGCTCAGCGCACTTGTTGACAGAATGAGGTATTTTTCCACACTGGGTTAGCCAGCCGCGCCGGAGAGACTCGCCCCGGCCGGGTAACCGGCAGCGCTCCTACATTCAGCTGAGGTGACGTCTGTCGTTAGCGAGCTCCTCCACGACTACGGCGTTCGTGCGATGTTAGATCAAAAACACGAAGACCGCAAGGAAAAAGATCTGCTCAGCCATTCCGGCGGCGTTCCTGCGCCTCTGTTTGCGTGGCCGCGATGGCATCTGTCACTGTCACTCCCGATAAGCGGCAGCCCGCTGCCCCTGCTGGTGAGCGGCTAATTGTGGATGCTTTTGAAGCGTTCTGCAGTTTTTGTGCATGAGAGAACTCAGGTGAAAGCAGTCGTTTGTCTTATCTCACCCCCCGTCCCCCACCCAAACCCCCCCAGTGGGCCTGGGAGAAGTGAAAGTGCTGGTAATTAAGGTAGCCACTTAATGTAAAACTGATTAAATAAACATCACATCGCCTCCGGGTCTGTTCGCTCTCACTACTGCGTGAAACAAGGAGGAGGGAGAAACGTTGTCCTTTCCTGGGAACAGATATTTGGTAGTAATGCCTCGAAGATTTGCTGATTATCAGATAACAGCACCTGTTTATCGTGTAATAAATTACAAGAATGTGTTTAACATTGAAACGCCGTGTCCTCAGACTGTAATTAGACACCAGCTTTGTTTATTAAAGTGATGGCTATCATGGGAAGCTGCTTATTTAATAATAATAACTAACGATGGCCAATAACTGCATTGTTTACACTAGTTTAACAATAGCTTTAATAGTTAGAGTTGGTCTCTAGTTTAACAGCAAGTATAAGGATTAAACACTGGTTTAGTAATAAATGTAACAATCAGGAATAGAAAACAAGAGTAACAGGTTTGGACAATAAACAGTTAATGATAACTGTAGTGGTCAACTGGATAACTGGACACTTGTTTAGTAATAACTAATGGTTATATTACAACTATACAGTGCTAATACTAATGCTAGGTTAAATTGCAATGCTGATACTAATACTAGATTTATATACAATGCTAAAACTAATACCAGGTTTAGATACAATGATAATACTAATACTAGGTTAAGTTGCGATGCTAATACTAATATTAATAGTAGGTTTTGATACAATGCTAATACTAATGCTAATACTTAACTAGGTTAAGGTGCAATGCTTATACTATTACTAATATTATGTTTAGATAGAATGCTAATACTAATAGCAGGTTTTAAAAGAATGCTAATACAAATACTAACACTAGGTTAAGTTACAATGCTAATACTTATACTAGGTTTAGATACAATACTAATACTAATGCTAGGTTAAGTTGCAATGCTAATACTAATACTATGTTTAGATACAATGCTGATACTAATTCTAGATTTAAATACAATACTGATACTTATACTAGATTTATACACAATGCTAATACTAATACCAGGTTTAAACACAATGGTAATACTTATACTATGTTATGTTGCAATGCTAATAGTAATACTATGTTTAGATACAATGCTGATACTAATACTATGTTTAGATACAATGCTAATATTAATACTAATACTATGCTTAGATACAATGCTAATATTAATACTATGTTTAGATACAATGCCGATACTAATTCTAGATTTAAATACAATACTGATACTTATACTAGATTTATACACAATGCTAATACTAATACCAGGTTTAAACACAATGGTAATACTTATACTATGTTATGTTGCAATGCTACTACTAATACTATGTTTAGATACAATGCTGATACTAATACTATGTTTAGATACAATGCTGATACTAATACTATGTTTAGATACAATGCTGATATTAATAATACGTTTAGATACAATGTTAATATTAATACTAATACTATGTTTAGATACAATGCTAATATTATAACTAATACTATGTTTAGATACAATGCTGATACTAATACTAATACTATGCTTAGATACAATGCTAATATTAATACTAATACTATGTTTAGATACAATGTTAATATTAATACTAATACTATGTTTAGATACAATGCTGATATTAATAATATGTTTAGATACAATGTTAATATTAATACTAATACTATGTTTAGATAAAATGCTAATATTATAACTAATACTACGTTTAGATACAATGCTGATACTAATACTAATACTAGGCTTAGATACAATGCTAATATTAATACTAATACTATGTTTAGATACAATGTTAATATTAATACTAATACTATGTTTAGATACAATGCTGATACTAATACTATGTTTAGATACAATGCTAATATTAATACTACGTTTAGATACAATGCTAATATTAATACTAATACTACGTTTAGATACAATGTTAATATTAATACTAATACTATGTTTAGATACAATGCTAATATTAATACTAATACTATGCTTAGATAGAATGCTAATATTAATACTACGTTTAGATACAATGTTAATATTAATACTAATACTATGTTTAGATACAATGCTAATATTAATACTAATACTATGCTTAGATAGAATGCTAATATTAATACTAATACTACGTTTAGATACAATGTTAATATTAATACTAATACTATGTTTAGATACAATGCTAATATTAATACTAATACTATGCTTAGATAGAATGCTAATATTAATACTAATACTATGCTTAGATAGAATGCTAATATTAATACTAATACTATGTTTAGATACAATGTTAATATTAATACTAATACTATGCTTGAATAGAATGCTAATATTAATACTATGTTTGGATACAATGCTATATTAATATTTATACTAGGTTTGGATACAATACTAATGCTACTAACTGTATCCATAAATAATCACAGGCTGGATGTTTAAAACTCCTCTCACGAGTTGTGACTTTAGCTACTGACCGGCTGGCAGTCAGTGGCTATGTTGTTGAAATGTCTTTGTAGCTTCCACATCAATAAGAAGCTGACCTGCTGGAGAGACTTCTAATGTAGAGGGTTCAGAAGTCTCGCCGGAATCTGGCAGGTAGCGGTGCAGCAGGTTAAGACTGAGAGGCGTATTTCAAACTTGAAAATAAATAGATGAAAAAAACCAAAAATTGATCCCCAGCTGATCGATATCCAGCAGGAAATCAGCAGCAACGTGAAGCACTTTTCCCGTATCTGATCCAGCTTCATTATCAACCCGCGCTGAACTGCTGTCGCGTTTCACGGGAAGCTTTCGCCATCGCTACGTTTTCCCTTTCATCCAGGTTCTTTTCTCACGCCCACCCGCCTGCAGGAGACACACCTTTGTGTAAGATGTGAATCGATGTGGCATTCAGCTGGAACCAGGACCACCTGCCGCAACGACCAGAGGATTGTTTAGCTCAGAGGCTTTGAAGTCGCGCGGCCTTCATAGCAAAGAGCGAGTCCAGGTACCCTGAGAGTCCAGTCACACGGGTCTCAGTGGCCAAGCTGGTTGAACACGAGCTCCATATGAGTGAAGAGGCTCGAACTGGTGACGTAACCAATCACTTCATAATCAATTGATCACTTACACATGTTCTTTAATATGGAGTACTGATTATGCTAAACCTCTGAATTAGTATTTCACATAGTGGACACAGTGGGTGTGTCTCAAAACCTAGTGAGCTCCTACATAGGCAGCATTTTATGTCATAGTAAACCTTTAAAATAATAAAATAATATAAAAATAATAATAATAAAAATAATAAAAATAACCTTTAAAGCTACCAACGAAGTAAGAACCCGGTTTAATATCTAGAACCAGAACAGCTCAGATAGCTAACAGGCTAAACAGCAGCTAAACAGCTTCATTATTAATATCATTATTATTAAATTATTATTATTGACTGTAAAACTTGAATATAAATATCTAAAGCACGTCACTTAAACATCTTACAAGCTTGTTTCAGTCAGAAGTAGCATCAGGCTGAGTCCCAAACACATCTGTGCTCCCTACATAGTGCGCTTCAGGAATTCCAGCTTCTACAGACTAACAATGGACTATGTGTCAAGTATGGATGCTTCTGAATCCCAAATATCTATTTGTAGGTATATTATAAGATGCTGGGTTGCAGGAGTCAGTAGTTAAATCCCTACGTAGTGCACTACGTAGGCAGCAGGGAGGGGTTGGAGACGCAGCCCCAGTGACTGACTGACTGTAAAACTGCAAAATAAAAATCTAATGAACTTCACTAGAAAGTCTTACAAGCTTGTTTCAGTCAGAAGTAGCATCAGGCTGAGTACCAAATGCCTCTGTGCTCCCTACATAGTGCACCTCAGGAATTCCAGCTTCTACAGATTAACTACTATGTGTCAAGTATGGATACTTCTGAATCCCAAATGTCTATTTGTAGCTACATTATGAGCTGCTGGGCACTGCAGTGACACTGACGTGGTGGTGGTGTGTTAGTGTGTGTTGTGCTGGTGTGAGTGGATCAGACACAGCAGTGCTGCTGGAGTGTTTAAACACTGTGTCCACTCACTGTCCACTCTATTAGACACTCCTACTACTTGCTGGTCCACCTTGTAGATGTAGAGTCAGAGACAGTAGCTCATCTGCTGCTGCACAGTTTGTGTTCCTCTAGGTCTTCATCAGTGGACACAGGACGCCGCCCACAGGACACTGCTGTCTGGATAGTTTTGGTTGGTGGATGATTCTCAGTCAAGCAGTGACACTGAGGAGGTGTTTAAACACTCCAGCAGCAGCACTGCTATGTCTGATCCACTTACACCACCACCACATCAGAGTCACTGCAGTGCTGAAAATGATCTGCCTCACTAATAGTAGCTGCTCTGTGGTGGTCCTGTGGGGGTCCTGATCATTAAAGAACAGAGTAATAAGGTATACAGAGAATCAGATGAACTACAGTCTCTAAGTGGAGCTCCTGTCTGGTCAGTGGAGCTGATACAGTGGACAGTGTGTGTGTGTGTGTATATATATATATATATTTCTAGTACAAGAACAAAGTGTGTGAGAACATTATGAGCCATTCTCTGGCCTATTCACGTTTATCTTCAGAAGCAACAGATAATTAAAAAACCTCGGCCGGGACTCGCTAACGTCTCCGGAGCGGCTCCGCTATAGGCTCCCTGCTAATTAGCGGCGCGCCGGGCTGTAATAAATGACAGTAATTAACTTTGGTGTGACACCGCGCCCCAATTGATCAACATCCTGGCACCTGGTGTGACATCTCCAGCTAGAGTTACAGTTATAAGAGTCCTGCGGAGGCGGGAGCAGGTTGAGGAGAGGTGGGGAGGGTGAGGGGAGGTGTTGGGGGACGGGACGGAGAGAAACTGATCCCTCTTCTCGCTCTGTTTCCAGGCACAGTGCCACACTTTCACCCAAACCACTGTGGAGCTGAGTGTCCCCTCCCTGTGCCAATGACCTTGTCCCTCTGCGGTCCAATCCGAATCCCTCTGATGCGCACTAACTGCTCCTGGATCAGATGTAGCCCCCCCAGGTCCCCAGAGACCCCTTGTGCTTTTTCTCAGTGGTTCTACAAGACTAGAGGGATGTGATCAGCCTTTTCTCCACATACACCAACACACACACCCACACACATGCATGTGCACACACACACACACACACACATTCATGCATGCGCGCACGCACACACAAACACACACACACACACACACACACACACATGCATACGCACACACACACTCACACACACAAACACACACCCACACACACGCTTGCCTGGGCACACACACTCATGCATGCGCGCACACAAACACACACGCATGCATGCATGCGCACACACATTCATGCATGTGCATACACGCACACACATGCATGTGCACACACAAGCATGCCTGCACGCACACACACATGCATGCGCACACACAAATGCTTGCCTGGGCGCACACACACATGCATGCATGCGCACACAAACACACACACACACGCATGCATGCATGCATGCGCACACACACACATTCATGTATGCGCATACACGCACACACATGCATGCGCACACACACCCAAATGCTTGCCTGCGCACACACACATTCATGCATGCGCATACACACACACACACAAATTCTTGCCTGGGCGCACACACTCATGCATGCGCGCACACAAACACACATTCATGCATGCGCATACACACACACACACACACACACAAATTCTTGCCTGGGCGCACACACTCATGCATGCGCGCACACAAACACACACATGCATGCATGCATGCGCATACACGCACACACATTCATGCATGCGAACACACGCATGCAAGCGCGCGCACACACATGCAAGCATGTGCACACACACACACACATGCATGCATGTGTTCACACACACACACACACACACACACACACACACACACACACACACACACACATGCATGCGTACACACATTCATGCATGTGCATACACACGCACACACATGCATGCATGCGTGCACACACACATGCATGCGCACACACAAATGCTTGCCTGGGCGCACACACTCATGCATGCGCACACACACTCATGCATGCGCACACACACACACACACACAAATGTTTGCACACACACACCACCATACACACATGCACACACATCACAGCGTGCACACACACCACGGCATACACACACACCACAGCGCACACACACACACTTACACACCTCTGCCTAAACACAAGATGAACGAGCATTGTCACCGCTATCGCGCCGGGTGATGTCACGTGGGGAGAACGAGGGCATTTTCTGCTGCAGAACTCCTGACAATGCACAAACTCCTTCAACTTCGGAGTACACAGCCGAGACTCTCCGGCTCTCCGCGCCCTTTCATTAGCTGTAATGGAAATAAACAAACTTTCACATCAGCCTGGAGAGCTCCGGAGGCGGAACTCGTCCCCGCTGCTGGTTTGTGCAGTTTTTAATTGGTAGTTTAACATTCCGATTAGGACGCGTCCGATCCAGGAACAGACTCCACCTACTTTTTAAGTAGCCACAGAATTTAATGTTGAATTACTTCCAGTGCAGATCCATTGTTCTGTTATTAAACGTACAACTTCTGTAAAATATTACCATAATCACTATTATTATTATTACTATTATTGTTATTATTATTATTAGTATTAGTATTCAGTAAATTATGGCCCTATTAAGCTCATTCACAAAACATACTACCAGCATAATGTCAAAAATATTGACTTAGTATCTCAAAACAATCACTATGCCAACTATCAAGAATCTCAATCAGAACTCTCAAAATTATGACTTAAATTCTTAAAACACTGACCATGTTTTGAGATACTAAGTCCATTTTTGGAGAATTTCAATTTTGTTTTGAGGTAGTAATTATTATATATATATATATATATATATATATATATATATTTTTTTAAGCATTTAATTCATTATTCTGAGATAAATCAATCATTTAAAAATATAAATCTTACATTTAATCTTAAAATACTGACTTAAAACATCGATATAGTATCATAAAATCTTGACTTACATTTAACAAATATTGACTACAAACATTAACTTACATTACTGACTTAGTTTCTCAAAACTAAGTCAGTTATTGTGTGTCTTAGTAGGGAAATTACGAGTTATTAAATTGCAGATAAGAATATAAATAATTAATTCTATAACAAGACATATGAAGCCATTATTTTGACAATGTAAATAAATATTTAAATATTAAAAAACGAACATCATATAATGAAATTTAATGACAAAACAAATTGCACAGAACAAAAAAAGTCAATTTATGTAAAATAACTTGACAAAATCTGATAAATTACTTGTAAAATAATAAAAATATAACATATTATTAATAATATTATTTTGATATATTTCATGCTTTGTCACTAAACCTGCGCGGCTGTCAATCAAACACGGCAGTTAGCTTCAGAAAACTGCTATCACACTACTTATTGGTATGAAAGATTGGAACTCGCAGGTCGGTGATGTTTTGATTTAAAAAGAACATACATGATAGAATAAATCTTGGGAACACTGAATGCTGGAGACTTACTTTTATCTTTCCCAGGAAAGCTAGCCATGCTCCCTTCCAATCAGGGCTCCGGTGTGATCATATCCCTTTCAGTAGGTTCATAATCCAGACCTGAACCACATGTCCTTTTAGAGACTTCCTAAAATAAACCCATGATGATAAATCCAGCACCGAATGTCTTCTGTGATTATTAATACATCTCTTAATGTTGAGAAGAGCTATTGTTGTTGTTAGCATGCCTGTTAGCCATCCACTGATATTGGTCAACCAAACTGGGGCTGGGTTTCTGACTTGTTGACCAATCAGAGGTTGTGTTCCTGCCTTGTCAACCAATCAGAGACTATATTCTTGACTTGTCAACCAATCAGAGGATGTGTTCTTGACTTGTTGACCGATCAGAGGCAGTGTTTCTGCCTTGTTAACCAATCCTCTCGTCCTGCCTATTCAACCAATCAGAGCCTGTGTTTCTGGTGTGTCAACTTATCAGAGAATGTGTTCTTGACTTGTTGCCCTGTCAGAGGCTGTGTTCCTGACTTGTCAACCAATCAGAGGATGTGTTCCTGACTTTTTGCCCTGTCAGAGGCTATGTTCCTGACTTGTCAACCAATCAGAGGATGTGTTACTGACTTGTTGCCCTGTCAGAGGCTGTGTTCCTGACTTGTCAACCAATCAGAGGATGTGTTCCTGACTTTTTGCCCTGTCAGAGGCTGTGTTCCTGTCTTGTCAACCAATCAGAGACTGTGTTCCTGCCTTATCAACCAATCAGAGACTGTGTTCTTGACTTGTTGACCAATAAGAGGCAGTGTTTCTGCCCAGTCAACCAATCCTCTCTTCCCGCCTTTTCAACCAATCAGAGCCTGTGTTTCTGGTGTGTCAACTTATCAGAGACTGTGTTCCTGCCCTGTCAACCAGTCAGAGACTATTTTCCTAGCTTGTTGCCCAGTTTAGGCTGTGGGCTTGACTTCTTAACCAATCAGAGATAGTTTTTTTGACGTATTAACCAATCAGAGGTTGAGTTTCTAACTTGTTAACAAGGCTACTCTTTTGGGCAAAATATCTAAAATATGTTTATTCTTTTATGTCCTTTGATATGGCATACGGTCCCAATCAGCTCTTTCAGCGTAATGAATTAAAGTTTTAATGAGTTGCTAAGTACTGATTTCCGCTACAACAGGCAACCCTGCCACACTTTGCTATCGTAGCTGAATCGAAAACCGTTGAGTTTGAAACAACAATAAATGTAGCACCATGTTAACATCAGATTGACTACCTGCCACAGAAATCTCATTCGTACTTGCCGGGGCGCCAGTTCTTCGGCCTCAGACGTGTCCGTTGGCCCACCTCTTCTCCTCCTTGAAAGCGTAATTGACTGCGTTTGCAGTGGTGCTCAGACTGCCGAGAGCGTGTGGGGCGAGGTCTCAGTCCAACGGCGTCTCTAATGACTCCTCAGTGTTTGTGGCGTCTAATCCTGCGTGTGTAAGGCATCACATTACGCCGTTCTTCAGGTTAATGCATTTTAATAGCATTAATACCTACAGACGCCGCCACTGAAAGCCACAAGCACTCTTAAATCACAGCAAAGCTGCTTTGCCTCGGCTGAAACGACTACTCCACCAAAACAAGAGCGCGTACGTGGTGCTTACCGCAGCTCATTGTGGAAGAGCTAATGGTCATTAGTGCTTTTGTAGGCCTTGGGCCTCGTCCTGCCAGACCGGATCTGTAGACTATTCCAGCTTCAACACAGCGAAGATCTTATATACATTGATCAACTAACTCAGAGTGGGTGGGGTTCTGTGGATGGGACATCTCATGTCCGGAACAGTTTTCCTCATACAGATTAATGAGGATCGTACCTGAAAGCTATAGTGGCAAAAAAAAGCCTTGTTTTGAGTTCATCTTGGTTGTGATGTCACAACCATAACTACCTTTATATAGCCCATCTATTTATGCTGAACAGAAAATTAGTACATATGTATATGAAAAATATATTATAGACAGTATATACCTATTTTGAAAGGTCCTGAATCCCAGTTCTGTGTAGCTTCAGCATACTTAATTTGTTTTAGCTTTAAAAAATGGTCAAACTTTTCACAAGGTAGCCCCCTAGTGGCCATTCAACACAATGGAACACCAACTGGACATTTTCGGTTCATTTTAATTCAATAAATATAAATATTTTTCCTGTTTTTTTTACTGTTTGTCAGATTAACAGGGATAATGTTGGCTTCCTATGCGTGAAATGTTGAACTGCTAGAGAGCAATGAGGCGTGAAAGGGGAGCGGTGGGAACCCCCGCTATGAAATCAATTCAAAACTTTTGATTAACACAGCTATGCTGAGATAAAATGGCCAACTGCAACTTTCCTGATATAAAAGACTGTGTTGTTGACTTGCCAACCAGTCAGAGGCTGCGTTTCCAACTTGTCAACCAAATAGAGGTTCTCTTCCAGACTGTTCTTGACTTGTTAACCAATCAGAGGCTGTTTTTTGATTTGATGACCAAACAAAGACTCCATTTCTGACTTGTTCACCAATCAGAGGCTGTTTCTTGACTTGTTGACCAAACAAAGACTCCATTTCTGACTTGTTTACCAATCAGAGGCTATTTCTTGACTTGTTGACCAATTAGAGGATGTGTTCTTGACTTGTTGACCAACCAAAGGCTTTATTCTTGACTTGTTCACCAATCAGAGGCTATTTCTTGACTTGTTAACCAATCAGAGGATGTGTTCTAGACTTGACGACCAAACAAAGACTCCATTCCTGACTTGTTCACCAATCAGAGGCTGTTTCTTGACTTGTTGACCAATTAGAGGATGTGTTCTTGACTTGTTGACCAACCAGAGGCTTTATTCTTGACTTGTTCACCAATCAGAGGCTATTTCTTGACTTGTTGACCAATCAGAGGATGTGTTCTAGACTTGACGACCAAACAAAGACTCCATTCCTGACTTGTCCACCAATCAGAGGCTGTTTCTTGATTTGATGACCAATCAGAGGTTGTGTTCTCGACTTGTCGACCAAACAGACTCCATTCGTGACTTGTTCACCAATCAGAGGCTGTGTTCCCAACTTTTTAAACATTCAGAGGCTGTGTTTCTGCCTTGTCGACCAATCAAACACTGTGTTCCTGGGTTGTCAACCAGTCAAATGGTGTGTTCTTGACTTGTTGACCAACCTGAGGCTGCTACTGACTTATAACTTATAACTGCCACAATAAAAAGTCAAATAAAATAATAATTAAAAAAAGAAAATGTAAAAATAAATAAAAACACCTTGCTCATTTTCATATGAAGGTAAGTCCTGTTCCCTCCTTTTTTGTTTTTTTTGTAAATAAAAGACATTTCTATCCAATTATATTCCATCTCCAAAAATACACTGTTCAACTGAGGGACCACCAAAACAAGCAGAAATGGCATTTTAGGGCTGAATCTGTGAGGCTAGAATAGAATCTAGAATCTATTGGTAGACTAGAGGGAGACTTTCAGGCTGCTTCATTACCACATACACCCAGCACTTCCCATTGAAGTGACAGTAGAGGTTGCCCAGTAGAGGCGAGGGGTCAATCCGACCAGAAATTAGATGAGAAAACATCCAAACAAGGCGCGAGGAGCCGCCTCATGCATTATTCCCAAGCCTCTTACTCTCTAAACTTCACTCTTTGGGGGATTGTCTGACATCCCAGATGAATAATTAAGAAGTGACCTTTCATTCTCATTAAAGGTTATGGCTGTGTGTGAGAGAGTGTGTGTGTAGGTAGCGCTTCCTTCCTGAAAACAGCTGACTGGCTCACACACAACGCGTGTTGACTTCCTGAATACAGGACCACAGCTCACTTTCACAACAAGCCACGTGATACGCCAGCGCTAGCCAGCGGTTCTGGCTTGTGGAAACACAGCAGGTGCAGCGCTGACAGCCGTGCAGTAGATACGTTACACAGGGTTGCCAAACATCCAGACATTCTAAGTCCATTAAGGTTTTGGCAGCCGTGACATTATCTTTTTATATCATCTTTTACTTCTGCAATTCATTTTTGACTACTGGACAACTGATTTTGTCCCAAGCCAACATGTCCCCCATCTGCAGTATTGCAGAAACATGTCCAATATTTATGTGATATCTAATACTTTATTTTTTAGGCTATACTTTCAAAACAGATAGAATTTTGTTGGGCTACAGTCGAGTTTAGACAGAATTTTGTTGGGCTACAGTCGAGTTTGGACAGAATTTTGTTGGGCTACAGTCAGTTCAGTCAGAATTTTGTTGGGCTACAGTCAGTTCAGGGAGAATTTTGTTGGGCTACAGTTGAGTTCAGATAGAATTTTGTTGGGCTAAAGTCGAGTTCAGATAGAATTTTGTTGGGCTAAAGTTGGTTCACACGGACATTTGTGGGGCTACAGTCAAATTCAGACAGAATTTTGTTGGGCTACACACAATTCAGGGAGAATTTTGTGGGGCTACAGTCAGTTCAGACAGAATTTTGTTGGGCTACAGTCAGTATAGATATAATTTTGTTGGGCTACAGTCAGTATAGCTATAATTTTGTTGGGCTACAGTCGGTTCAGACAGAATTTTGTTGGGCTACAGTCGGTTCAGACAGAATTTTGTTGGGCTACAGTCAGTATAGCTATAATTTTGTTGGGCTACAGTCAGTAAAGCTATAATTTTGTTGGGCTACAGTCAGTAAAGCTATAATTTTGTTGGGCTACAGTCAGTATAGCTATAATTTTGTTGGGCTACAGTCAGTAAAGCTATAATTTTGTTGGGCTACAGTAAGTATAGATATAATTTTGTTGGGCTACAGTCAATTCAGGTAGAATTTTGTGCGTCTGTAATTGAGTTCAGGTAGAATTTTGTTGGGCTAGAGTGAAGTTTAGTTAGAATTTTGTTGGGCTACAGTCAGTTCAGACAGAATTTTGTGGGGCTACAGTCGAGTTCAGACAGAATTTTGTTGGGCTACAGTCAATTCAGGTAGAATTTTGTGCGTCTGTAATTGAGTTCAGGTAGAATTTTGTTGGGCTATAGTGAAGTTTAGTTAGAATTTTATTGGGCTTCAGTCATTTCAGACAAAATTTTGTTAGGCTATCATCCAGTTCTGACTGTATTTTGTGGGTCCATAATTGAGTTTAGGTAGAATTTTGTTGGGCTACAGTCACGTTCTGACAGTATTTTGTGGCTCTGTAATTTCGGTTTAGACAGACTTTTGTTGGCTTGAATTGAAGTTCAGACAGAATTTTGTTGGGTTGGATTCAAACAGCTTTGTCAGGCTACAGTCCCAACGCTTGGTGCTATATATTGGGTTGGGCAGAGAATGTATTGAGATTTGGAAACCCATTGAAGGCTGATTAAAGCGCTACCCCAGATCTAGGGCAGCCTTACTTTGCATGTTTCTCTGCTCTGTCAGAGGAGGCAAAACACATAAGCGGGCCCTGGATATAGAAGCACTATGTATGCAATAGCCATTTGCTAGGAAGTTTTCAGCTGTAGGTAGTTTGGGTAAACTTGCTGAGTGTTCAGGTCCCTGCTGGGTTGGGAGAAGGCTCGCTGTGGCGGGCAGAGGGGGTGGAGTGCAGTCTTTTCTGGCCAGAGAGAAGGAGGTGTTCCAGGCAGAGCGTATTTATAGCCGACAGAGAAATAATTCATTGTGATCAGAGTGCAGATCCTACTCTTCCTAGCCGCTGAGAAGCTTAGGCAGAATATTTCTCCCTCTCTCTCTCTCTCTCTCTCTCTCTTTCTCATATGTACTGCTGTTTCTTTCCAGCAAAATCTTTCTTTCTCTCTCCCTTTTTTACACAAAGCCTGCCAGGGGAACGAAGGTTGTTTCTTTGAAGTTATGTGTGTATGTGTGTGTGCTCTACTGTTCCAGTGCTGTCAGGTGGATCTCTGTAAAGTGGAGGCCTTGGAGATGTCTGCAGCATTCTGCCACATGTTCCCTACATCCCCCAATAGCGCACTAAAGAAACTCCAGCAAATCAAAGCATGCTCAGAAACACCCACCTCAAAGACTCTTGCAATTGAAAACCCTCACCAGTGACCATTCAAGACGGAAGTCCCAACACAGCCCAACACAGATCTTAAAAAGTGTCTACATCTTCCAACACATGTCCAATACCCGCATGTCCCAACACACCTCAACAGCTGTCTCAGGAAAAGTACACGTTTCCCAACATTCTCAGTGAATATATGCATTTTACATTTACCATGCTCCCACCAAAAAAAGCCCCACATTTCCCATCTTACACCAGCCACCAGCTAAAAAAGCCCCATGTTTCCCAACACATTCTAACCAACAATTCAAAAAGCCCTACATGTCCCAATATACCCAAACCAAAATCTCAAAAATCCCATCTTTACCCCACCAACATCTCAAAAATCTCCACATTTCCCATCTTTATCCCACCAACATCTCAAAAATCCCCACATTTCCCATCTTTATCCCACCAACATCTCAAAAATCCCCACATTTCCCATCTTTATCCCACCAACATCTCAAAAAGCCCTACATTTCCCATCTTTATCCCACCAACATCTCAAAAAGCCATACATTTCCCATCTTTATCCCACCAACATCTCAAAAAGCCCTACATTTCCCATCTTTATCCCACCAACATCTCAA
Source organism: Megaleporinus macrocephalus (assembly GCA_021613375.1). Taxonomy (NCBI): domain Eukaryota; kingdom Metazoa; phylum Chordata; class Actinopteri; order Characiformes; family Anostomidae; genus Megaleporinus; species Megaleporinus macrocephalus. Next base: position 5,184,373 of record CM038711.1, read on the forward strand.
AAATCTCCACATTTCCCATCTTTATCCCACCAACATCTCAAAAAGCCCTACATTTCCCATCTTTATCCCACCAACATCTCAAAAAGCCCTACATTTCCCATCTTTACCCCACCAACATCTCAAAAAGCCCCACATTTCCCATCTTTATCCCACCAACATCTCAAAAATCCCCACATTTCCCATATGAACCCAACCAACAACTCAAAAAATGACATCGCAGACATTTCATAACATGTATCAACCAACATTAGAAAAATAACCTTTATCAAACATGCCAACACACCCCGACACCCACCTCATTAAATCAAACCTCCACATGAACCACTCTCCCAAGAACACATGCAACTCTCAACATACCCTCAGGCTCTTGTCTCGGAATGGCTGATTAGCATTTGCCTAGAAGGTCTTTGTTTGGAACAGAACCGACACGCCTGGCCTTGCAGAAAAACTTTCCATCCATAAACTCGTTGAAAGCTAACTGCTCAGCCATAAGCTGCGAGTCAGATAGACCGTTCTTAAATAAGCCATCTGTTTCAAGGAACTCTGAATGGCGCCAGCAGAGGTCAAAACTTCCTCCATCTCACACGTTCTCACTGACACCGCAGTCGAATCAGATATGAATGGAAATGCATTTGCATAGCAACAATCGCCAATTATCCTGCACAAAACGCTCTAATTTAAAATTGTGAAAGAATGAATGATTTTTTGTTCTTAGATGTTTTTTTCCCCACAAAAGCCTTTTTCTTGACCACTCAGACTGACTGAAGAGCTCGCTCTGTTTGTGCTGAAAGGTTGCAGCTTCATGTGAACTTTTTTATTACAGACATTCTTCTCTTTTCGTTTATGAAGAAGTGCAGCAGCAGTGAGAGAATAATGGATCTGATTATTTAAATATAGGCTTATTTGAATAATCTGATGGATTTAAATGATTCAGTCTGATAAAGCATAGCTCCCACATACACACTCGCACACACACACAAACGTTTGGTTCTATGAATTGTGGGACATTACATAGACTTCCGTTCCTTTTCTTAACCAGACCTTAACCAGAACTACTAGTAGCCCAACCTTAACCTTAACCCTGACTTTAATCTTAAACTTGCTAAAAGAAAGGTCACCACAACATGAGTATGTGACCAGATTTGGGTCCCCACAATGCAGCATAAACCTGATATACACACACATGTTTTTTTCTATGAATTGTGGGTCATTGCATAGACTTCCATTCCTTTTCTTAACCAGAGCTACTGCAACAGTAACCTTGACCCTGACCTTAACCATTAACATACGAAACGAAAGGTCATCACAACATGAGCATATGACCAGATTTAAACCTGGCACACACACAAACGTTTGGCTCAATGAATTGTTGGACATTACATAGACTTCCATTCCTTTTCTTAACCAGA
>CM038711.1:5188281-5198281 GCA_021613375.1 Megaleporinus macrocephalus
CACAGGTAGGTGGGGGTCTGCTGGGGGTTGAGTCATCCCTGCTAGAAAAAAACAGCATGTTCTTTGGATGGTATGATGATCAACCACCAGCACAGACCAGTTTAGGCCAACATGGAAATGCAAAACTCCCTACTCCCATTCCCTCTAGCCCCCCCCCTCCCAGTGCCCCCCCCCCCCCCCCATGGGAGCTGGAAAAGGGTCCTAAATGCTCGGTTCAGGCGGCTTCATTTCTTTTCTTTTCTGCATTTAAAAACACGGGCTGCCCTTTACATTGCGGGAGTGCTTTTGATGAATGTTTCTGGAGAAATGCTCCAAAAACGTCCCGGAATAAATGTGTTACATTAACATACATTAACATCGTGACTGTTTTTTCACTTCTACTTCAGTAAAATTAGCGTTTTAGAGGCTCAGCAGGAACTAAAACCCAATAAAATCATTCATACATTCATCACCGTGAACAGTCACAAATTATACGCTACGCCAAAACATACTCTGACACGTCCCTGCTAATTTCACCGTGCTAGCGTGTCCACGACAACGTGGTGAACATCACAACACAGCAAAACAGGAGCAACTGGAACTTCGCTGGCTAGTACAGCTCCATTAACACAATCTAATCTAATCTAATCTAATCTAATCTAATCTAATCTAATCTAATCTAATGCTGGTGATATCATCAAGCCACCAGACTAGACTGCCACAAGGGTTCCTTTCTGGGCTCTAAAGTGGGTCTACGCTTGAAGAACCAGAGCTTTCCTTATCTGGAAAACAGCCGCAGTGACCCTGCTGGACATGATGGGTAAAGCAACTTCACCCAAAGCACCTATAAACATTGAACTAAATTTAATCCAGCTGTCATGCCCACCCCACTCTGATGCCCTCTGATGCCAACCCCTATGCCAGCCCCGATGCCCTGCCTTTCTGATGTCCCCTGAATGCCCCATCCCTCTGATTCCCCCCAATGCCATGCCCCCATGATGCCCCACCCACTAATAAAGCTCCTGTTTGGTTTACTTGCTCACCTTTCAGAGCTTCATTACCGCAACTATTGCAGGACTAGAGTCGTAGGCGAAGCTTTCGGTACCTCCAGTTAAATTCCAAACATGCTGTACACACTTCTTAATACACAACCACTGTTTATTTGCCGAGTTAAGCATATTGGAAGAAAAATAAACCTAAATTGTGGCCTGTGTGAAAGATAATGCCAATATTTTATTTGAATATTTCATATTCTATATAGAACCAACAAAAGGTTCTTCTGTTGTCCTAAGAATCTTAAGATCTTAAGAACAGCAGAACACTTTCTGATGCTATACAGAACTGTATACAACACTCCCTCAATCTGGAGAACAGTTTAAGACTGCAAAAAAAAAATAAATAAAATATATATATATTTTACATATATATATATATATATATATATATATATATATATATATATATATATATATATATATATATATATATATATATATATGTATGTGTGTGTATATATATAGGGCTGGGCAATATAGGAGAAAATCTTATCACAATAATTTTTTTCATATCAGTCGATATCGATATATATCACGATATAAATCAAATCACTATTGCCTTATATATATATATATATACTAAGAGCTACGAAACACTCATGAACAGTATTTACCCAGACACTGTGTTAATCAGGCTGTTGCTGGTTCTTTAAGTTGGTTCTGAGGAAAGGACTTTATGTTCATGTTCACTCATAGCAGTAAGTCGACTCTCTGTCTGCTCGAATGGGGAGTTGGTGGTTTAGTGATTCTGTTTTCAGTAGAAAATAAAGTTTCCTTCTCAGGATTTTTGGTTATAAAGTCAACTTTGCCTCAGCGTTCTCACTCGAACTCCTACAGTATATATATTTATCTTTATCTATTACCAAATTATGTTGATTAGAGCATAGACTTTTAGATCACGTGCGTTTAAGGTACCATTTAATACATCAAGTCTAGGATGGCCATGCGTTTTCATCGTGCTTCTGAACCCCCAGAGCTTAGACTGTGTCCGTTAAGGTGTGTTCTTTGGAAATGGTTTTAATCACGTTAATGTTTCTGTCGTCGATTTCTCTTAGTTTATTCTCTCTGCTCGACTGTGACGCCTGCAGTAACCAAATAACTAGTACGTGGGTTAAGCTGCCGCTACGTCAACACTCTGCGCTGTGAGCTTCAACCAAACATGAAATGAACTCTAGTTCAGCCACCTGATTGGTTTGGGGCGGTGCTATTCTCATTCTCATTGGCTGTTCATGTTGTCTCTCAAAACGGATGGAACTTAAGCCTATCGACTTTCTATCGACTTTCTCTTATAGTTCTATTGAGGAAACATCATTTCGCGATAATTATCGTTATCATTTTATCGCCCAGCCCTATATATATATATATATATATATATATATATATATATATATATATATATATATATATATATAGTATAAGTATATAGTATCAAGTATAAAAGTAGGGGTACTCCGGTTTCCTCCCACAGTCCAAACACATGCATGTTAGGTTGATCGGTCACTCTAAACTGCCCAGTCTTCATCTGATCAATAAGTGTATGTTCACCAGTAAAAATATCAGATCTGACTAGAACAGATGTAAATAATCATACATACAATACAAAGTACCATGAATATGTTATTGTGAGAGAAGTAGATCAGATCTTGATTCAGTTTGAAGAACAAAGTTAGGTTCCAGATTTCTCCTGGACGCCCCAGACATTGTATGAATGTGTTCAGTTCCTTCAGCAGCAAATCTTGATTTAGCTTAATGAAGTACTGAGCAGTCAAAGCAGGTATTAGATGAGAACTGATAATAATACTGGGTTGTTTATAGAAGGAGAAGCTTAAAGGGTTAAATAAACACACTGACGTATATAAAAGCTCTACTTACTCTATTAATACTGATTAATATTTAATAATAAAGTGTTTACTGAGTAAATAAAAGCTTCCTGTCTGGAAAAAAATGTCCCCAAGTTCTGAATAATATACAGTCACACTAGATATAGAATGTCAGAACATAGTTCTAGATCTAGAAAGCTAGAATGCAATAACAATGCTGTGCAGAAAGATAGACTGGAAAAATAAGAGAGAGTAATAATAATAGATCTATAATAACAGACATGACGCAATAATAGTTCTAGATCTTGAGTTTCATATTGTAAACAATTATGTAGGATACAGATAAGAATGATGTGATACAGCATTAAAAACAGATCTAAAATGATTGTAATTTTAAAAAGTTAATCTAAATATATATTATATACAATCTGCTCATGTTAGATCTACTACATCTGCAACACAACTAGATCCAGAATTATAGGATGCAATAATGCCACTAGAATAAATATAGAATGTTAGAATACAGTAACAATTCTTGACCTGGAATTATACAGTACACTATTAAAACTAAATCTAAAGTCTGGAATGCAAAAATAATCATAGAGCAGTCAAAGCAGGTATTAGATGAGAACTGTAAATAATACTGGGTTGTTTAGGAGAAGCTTGGAAAGGGTTAAATAAACACACTGACGTAAGTAAAAGCTCTACTTACTCTATTAATACTGTTTAAATATCCAAAAAAAAAGGATTTTGATAAACAAATGATCACTGTCCAGAAAAAAACAAGTACCTCCAAAATTTCGCCAACAAAAACAGTCCCTACTTTCAATGTAAGTCAATGGAACCAGAATATTTTCTAAGCTATTTTAAAGTCTTACTATTGGTCCATACATCATGGTCTCAAGTGGTCTCAAGTACCGCTCAGGTCTCGTCCCGCCCCCAACCCCACCACAGCACAAATCAGGGCTTCACACTGACTTGAAACCGATCAAATGGAAGCTGATGTGAACTTCAAAGGCCCCAGTGACACATGCAGAAGCTCCTCGTCTCTCTGTCAGATGACCTCTAATCCTAAACACTGGACGGCACCCAGAGGGCCGGCGCGGTACACGGTTGAACAGAACTGAATGTCTTTTGTGAAGCTTTTCGAATCCCCTGGCACGCACGCCGCCCGAAGCCTGATCACACGCCTACAGATGAAGTGCTGGGTTAGTTTCTAATGACTAACACGCTGACTAACGCAGAGGTGTTGATGTAGAGCTCAGGACCTTCACTGCTGCTGGAGAGAAGATGCTGATCAGCAGGCTGGTGTGAGAGGATCAGACCCAGCAGTGCTGCTGCTGCTGGAGTTTATAAACATCTCAGTGTCACTGCTGGACTGAGAATCGTCCACCAACCAAAACTATGCAGACAGCAGTGTCCTGTGGGCGGCGTCCTGTGTCCACTGATGAAGGACTAGAGAACACTAACTGTGCGGCAGCAGATGAGCTACTGTCTCTGTCTTTACATCTACAAGGTGGACCAGCAAGTTGTAGGAGTGTCTAATAGAGTGGACAGTGAGTGGACACAGTGTTTAAACACTCCAGCAGCAACACTGCTGTGTCTGATCCACTCACACCAGCACAACACACATTAACACATCAACACCATGTCAGTGTCACTGCAGTGCTGAGAGTGATCCACCTCCCTAATAGTATCCGCTCTGTGGTACCACTGGGTACTGTGGTCAGGACCACTTTGTGATGTCACAACCTCCAACACGTTTACATATATATATATATATATATATATATATATATATATATATATATATATATATATATATATATACCTACTGAAGTTATAAAGTGTGTTTCAGCTGGGACAGTTTTAGGAATGAGACCCATTACAAAAGGAGCCAATCAGAGCAGAGCTTATTTACATATGTAAGCCTTAAAGGGACAGTAACAACAACAGTCTAAGGTGTAACAAAATGTTAGGACACGTCAGTGCACATTGAATTATGATAGTTTTCAGTACATACAACCTCAAAACTTCAGAAGTATAAGTAGACAAGACAGAAAGAAAAGAAAGAAATGCAGGATATGGGCCCTTTAAATAATCACAAGTATTGAAATGTACCATGTTGTGGTATTAAAAGTGTATTGAATTGTGTTGGATGTGTCAGAGCTGGCAAAACAACATACTGTGCCAAGACTAGAGCTCCTGGAGTTTCATCCTATATGTTTATCACATCTTGCATAACCTTATAATGTGCAGAAATCCGTCTCAGACTGTTGTTGGTCTAGAATTTCCATCATAATAGCCACTGAAAAAAACAAACAAAAAAAAACACAAAAAACAAAAAACAAAACAAAACAAACAAAATAAATAAATATATATATATATATATATATATATATATATATATATATATATATATATATATATATATATATATATATATATATATATATCATCTGTGTGCAAAGCAAAATATGTATTCCCATTTTTGGCTATTTTTATTTTTCTACATCAATTGAGCAAGACAGCTGCCATTTGCACTGTATGAATGTATGAATGTACAAATGGACCAATAGAAATGCTCCAAAATAGCTTAGAAAAAATTCTGACTTACATTGAAAGTAAAGACTATAAAGCCAAAAAATAAAGCAGCAGTTTGGAGATACTTGTCTATATATATATATATATAATTCCAGGTCTTATACACGAATTGTTACTTTATTTTATTATTAAATATTAAACAGTATTAATGCAGTAAGTAGAGCTTTTTCATACGTCAGTGTGTTTATTTAACTCTTTCCAAGCTTCTCCTAAACAACCCAGTATTATTATCAGTTCTCATCTAATACCTGCTTTGACTGCTCAGTACTTCATTATTATATATATATATTTATATATCAAAGAAAATCAGTGAATATGAACACAGTGCACAATGACTTAGCAAAGCATGTGACCTGCACTCTGCTGGGGTGACACCTGTCAGACCGGGCGTTTCCTGCAGTCCTGTGTTGACGTGCATAATATACGGCGCATGCGGGAAAGAGTTGAAGCCATCAAAAAGAATTATGTAGCGTTTGAGGCAGAGAGGGTCAGACAGGGACCTGATTGGTCATTGATTAAGTGTAGCAGCAGCATCTGTCATGTCGCCCAGTCTAGCGCCCAGCACAGCATGAATCCTCAACAACCTGGGGAAGGAACGCTGGAGTGACTGGAATATACTCTACCGCTCAAAAGTTCTGGATCACTTTAGAATTTCATTCCATGCAATTTTCATGCAATTCACAAACAATAATGTTCATTTCACAATTAATGTAAGTGTATCAGATGATTTTTAAAGAATATAAATGTTTGTATTAAAGTCTATTTTTGTATAGAGGCTTATTTTACATATAGTCTATTATCAGTAATTCTCAGTCCTCTGTCTAAATCTCCTGGTACGACCACCAATCCAAGTTAAGGATGTTATTGGACTAATTGGTTGTTAGGACACTCTTGCTCAATTGTGATGCACAGCTGAAAAACATTCTACTAATAAGTGAGTATAAAAGGGAACAACATTCTAGGTTAGTTTAGTATCTGAAGATCAGCAGTTGATGGCTTGCTGACCGACTCACAATGACCAGAAAGAAACAACTTTCTTTAGAGACCCGTCAGTCCATTGTTGTGTTAATGAAGAAGATACTCCATTAAAACAAGAACATTTCACTGTGATCCCAAACTTTTGAGTGGTAGTGTATATATATATATAAATAAATTCTAGATCTACACTTTTAAAATACAGTATCAATACTAGATCTACAAAGATAGAACCATTAACTAGAGATCCTGAATTAATAATTCTAGATTGAACAACGCTGCAGTGTAAAATACTGCTTATAATGTAAAGACTGATCCTAGAATTAAACGAATACTTTCTTATCTAGAATGCAATAATGAAAAACTGTATTCTAGATCCAGAATATTCTATTATTAATATGATATCTTAATACCGGTTTAAGATAATGTGACACAGTAATAAATAAATACACACTTAAAAACGTCTCCCGATTCAGGAGGTCATCTGGCAAACGTTCTCGTACTGCTGGATGAATACTGAATCGCGCTCGCCTACTGATTTCCCAGTTGAGTAGTAAGCAAATAGGAGATTTCAGACACATCCATAGTGCGTGTACTGAAAGAGCTTCACTGCTTTACCTGCCCAGCAGTGACCACTGGGTCCAGGCTAGTACAGACTGACTAAGTAGGCAATTTCGGAGGCAACAAGAATTAATAACCCTAAAAAAAATGTTTTTTTTTTAGGGTTATAGTTATATACCAACATAGTTACGTATATATATATCAGCCTTTGGCCCCGCCCCCATTTCTGCTGAAGTTATAAAGTGTGTTTCAGCCGAGACGTTTTTAGGAATGAGACCAACTGCGAAGGAGCCAATCAGAGCAGAGCTTATTTACATATGTAAGCCTTAAAGGGACAATAACAACAACAGTCTAAGGTGTAACAAAATGTTAGGACTCGTCAGTGCACATTGAATTATGATGGTTTTCAGTACATACAACCTCAAAAACTTCAGAAGTATAAGTAGACAAGACAGAAAAGAAATGCAGGATATGGGCCCTTTAAATAATCACAAGTATTAAAATATGTACCATGTTGTGGTATTAAAAGTGTATTGAAGTGTGTTGGATGTGCTTTACCCGCCCAGCAATGACCACCGGGTCCAGGCTAGTACAGACTGACTAAGTAGGCAATTTCGGAGGCAGCAAGAATTAATAACTCTAAATCCAGACTGGTAATAATAATAATAATAATAATAATAATAATAATAATAATAATAATAATAATAATACTTCAGTTTTATAATACAATAAAAATACACCAATAGAATAAAAATAAAAATAAATAAATAATAAATAAAAATTTAAAAAAATTTAAATGTCAACTCAAATCCTAGATCTAGAATAAGAAGTTAAATACTACTACTACTACTACTACTAATAATAATAATAATAATGATAATAATAATAATAATAACAATAATATTTCAGTTTTATAATACAATAAAAATACACCAATAGAATAAAAAAATAAAAAAATAATAAATAAAAAATGTCAACTCAAATCCTAGATCTAGAATAAGAAGTTAAATACTACTACTACTACTACTACTACTACTACTAATAATAATAATAATAATAATAATAATAATAATAATAATAATCTTTATTTATGGAGGCTTTTTCATACCAGTAGGAGCTCAAAGTGCTTCACAGACAGTTTTCACCAGTAATACATGAACAGAGTCTTAATTAGTTCAAAACTATTAGTACTAAGATATAAAAGTTTTAATTAAACACAGAGTTAATTGTGTGTTCAAAGTGACTCTGAGCTGGACTGTCTAATAGAAGCTGAACTGAGCTCCACAGTTTAGAAGCAGAAGAGCTGAAGGAGTCTGTCCAGGTTCTCTCTATGTAACTGAAGGTGTTTCTACAGAAGGTCAGTATCTGCAGATCTAAGATCAGCAGCTGGAACATAAACAGAGAGACGTTCTGTGATGTAGCAGGTTCTAGATTATTTAGAGCTTTATAGACGAGTACAGAAGTTTAAAGTCTGTTCTAAAACATACAGGTAATCTTTTTACTTCACACACATATGAATTTCAGTGACGTCCAATTCCTAATCCATAGGGTTTGAGATGATGTTGGCCCAACCTTTGCAGCTATAACAGCTTCAGCTCTTCTGGGAAGGCTCTCCACACGGTTTAGGAGAGTGTTTATGAGAAAGTTTGAACGTTCTTCCAGAAGAACATTTGTGAGGTCAGACATTGATGTTGGATGAGAAGGTCTGGCTCGCAGTCTCCGCTCTAATTCATCCCAAAGGTGTTCTATCAGGTTGAGGTCAGGACTCTGAGCAGGCTAGTCAAGTTCTTCCACACCAAACTCGCTCCACCATGTCTTTATGGAGCGGCTTTGTGCACTGGTGGGCAGTCATGCTGGAACAGGAAGGGGCCGTCCCCCAAACTGTCCCCACAAAGTTGGGAGCATGAAATTGTCCAGAATCTCTTGGTCTGCTGAAGCATTAAGAGTTCCTTTCCTTGGAACTGAGGGTTCACGCCCACCTCCTGAAAAACAAGCCCACACCATAATCACCCCTCCACCAAACTTTACACTCGGCACGATGCAGTCAGGCAAGTATGGTTCTCCTGGAAACCGTCAAACCCAGATTCATCCGACACACTGCAGGACGGAGAAGCGTGATTGGTCACTCCAGAGAACACATCTCCACTGCTCTAGAGTCCAGTGGCACCGTGCTTTACACCACTGCATCCAACGCTCTGCATTGTTCTTGGTGATGTAAGGCTTGGATGCAGCTGCTCGGCCATGGAGACCCATTCCATGAAGCTCTCTACGCTCTGATCTTGAGCTGATCTGAAGACCACATGAAGTTTGGAGGTCTGTAGTGATTGACTCTGTAGAAAGTTGGTGACCTCTGTGCTCTATGCTCCTCAGCATCTGCTGACCCGCTCTGTCATTGCACGTGTTCTACCACTTGGTGTCTGAGTTGCTGTCGTTCTCAATCACTTCCACTTTGTTAACACCACTGACAGTCCACTGTGGAATATTTAGTAGTGAGGAAACTTCACCACTGGACTTCAAAGGTGGCGTCCTATCACGGTACCACGCTGGAGTTCACTGAGCTCCTGAGAGAGACCCATTCTTTACTAATGTGTGTAGAAGCGGTCTGCAGGACTAGGTGCTGGTTTTATAAACCTGTGGTCATGGAAGTGATTGGAACACCTGAATTCAATGGTTTGGGTTGGTGATTGGATACCTTTGGCAGTATAGTGTATTAGTTATTTGATATAGAAGGATTGTGACTTTAGAAACGGTGCTGCTCTACAGACTAGAATTTATAAATGTGCCTTAAAAGCTTTTAACTCTCTCAATTAAGATGCGTATCTGGGGAGCTGTATAGAACTGCAGGCAGCTTCGTTCCTGCACCAGTGCAAACGTTATCTGAACCTCTGAAGCGAGGTGAGATAAAGATCAGTGAACTGATTGCCGAGCTCAACAGGGACTAATTCTTTTTTTATTTGTTTGTTGTTCATGTTAGTTTTAATTACAGCGTTTCCCTCTCTCTCTCTC
>CM038711.1:5208281-5248281 GCA_021613375.1 Megaleporinus macrocephalus
AATTACATCACACTAACAATAACACTACACTTACAATTACACTAACAATTACACTACACTAACAATTACACTACACTAACAATTACAATACACTAACAATAACACTACACTAACTAACACTACACTAACTTTTTAGCCCAACCTGTCAGATTTAGCCCAACCTGTCAGTTTTAGCCCAGCCTGTCAGATTTAGCCCAGTCAATCCGATTTAACCCAGTTAATCAGATTTAGCCTGGTTGTCAGATTTAGCCCAGTTAATCAGATTCAGCCCAGCCTGTCAGATTTAGCCCAGTTAATCAGATTTAGCCTGGTTGTCAGATTTAGCCCAGTTAATCAGATTTAGCCTGGCTGTCAGATTTAGCCCAGTTAATCAGATTCAGCCCAGCCTGTCAGATTTAGCCCAGTTAATCAGATTTAGCCTGGTTGTCAGATTTAGCCCAGTTAATCAGATTTAGCCTGGCTGTCAGATTTAGCCCAGTCAATTAGATTTAGCCCAGCCTGTCAGATTCAGCCCAGTCAATCAGATTTAGCCCAGCCTGTCAGATTTAGCCCAGTTAATCAGATTTAGCCTGGCCTCAGTGAGCTGTAACTGAGCCTCAGTCATGTTGAGTTACGTACTGAATCTGACGGCTGTAATGAATTAATGGAGAGAGGTTTATTATCGGTGTGCTTTGTGGGAGCTGTTAATTCACAGTGATGAACATTGTTGTAGAAGAACATCTGGCTGCTTGTTCTGGAGATCAGGGGGGAGGTGAGCCAGGAGCTGGAAAATTAGCCCGTTTGAGCTTCAGTAAAATGGTTCTGACTGTGATCACCATGTTCACCAACACTGTGAACCCGTTTAACGTGACCAGCATTTATCGACACAGGCATCATGTGATCATGAGACTTCTGAGGACCTCCAAAAATATTTGGTCAGATCTGCAGTAGCAAAGCTGACAAAGCTTTTCTACATCATTTGAACACGACAGCTGGTGTTTACATTGTGTGTAGATTTCACTGGTCGAATGGGCCAATAGAGATGCTCCAAAATAGCTTGTAAATATTCTGGTTCCATTGACTTCCATTGAAAGTAAAGACAGTTTTTGGCCTCTCCTGTAAAGTTGACATTTTGGAGATACTTGGACAGTGACAACATACAGAGATGGTCCAATTCCAGTCCTGACTCCTGACCGCCAATGGCAAATCAAGGCGAGCATCTGTGAGAGCATCTGATATTTCTTCTAAAGTCCATGTTCCCTCTTTTCAGACTCCATGATTCTGGCTGGAGAGTGAAGTCCATGGATTCTCCACACCTCTCCACACTGCCCCCTGTTGCTCATGGATGGAAAACCACCTACTCTGGTGAAGAATGGGATTGCATCCATTCAGTCTGGCTTGTGTCTTCATTAGTATTAACATGTAAACCCCTTGCTTTAACTGGATTAAAATGAAAGTATCTCTAGAAATATAAATAGTATTGCACCGATACTGATACAGTATCGGTATCGGCAATAGAAAGCGCCGATACCATGAAGCTTATTGACTAAATGGCTGCACGTATTTCTGCATTGTGGCAATTTTTGTTTTTTCATAGCTCTGAAACTTTTTAATGTGCAGCTACTCAACCAGTACATGTAATTATTTCAAGGTTATTATATCTTATTCAGGATAAGACATAAAAAAATACAATATATAAAAAGTGGAACACTATAAATATCAGGATTTCTAGCCATATATTGAGCATTTAAGTCAGAATTGGCATCGGTACTCGGTATCAGCAGATACCTGAAAAGCTGGTATCAGTATTGGTATCGGTAAAGAAAAAGTAGTATCGGTGCATCCCTAAATATAAACATGTGAATATCAAAACTTTTATATGGGCCACAATTTGCCAATAATCATAGAATGCAGCAAATAGGCAGTAACTACGTGTCACAGTGTGTTCACTTATTTACACCTAGAAAAGCAACACAAGGGGGCGCCCAAACTTTTGCACATGGATGCAGCAAGTGTTACATTTTCCATCCTGGCCATAGAATGCCTTTAAGTAATGATGGATAGTTTGAGAGAGAGAGAGAGAAAAAAAAGAGATGCTTTGGTTTGGGGGATGCCGTTTGCACAATGCTAATTGGTGTACATAGACTTCCATTGCTTGTTAGCCACATTAGCTTTATAGCCCCAGTGCACAACTACAAATCCCCCAAACCCCTCTTGGCTGACTGACTGTATTTGAACGGTACGTGTTCGGTTTCTGGCCCAACTGTCGCTTTAAGCGATTCCTGGCGCTCGGCTGGTGCGCGTCTCGCATTTGTTTGAGTAATGGAGAGGACGAGGGCACCCGACACCAGAGCCGGTCAAAAGGACGTCCCAGTCCCACCGGATCCATTCATCACCATCGCTGCTGCCACTCATCGCTCGCAGAGACGAAGGCTGCGGTGTCAGCTCTGATCGCCGATGCTCGTGTTGTCTTTGCTCAGACAGATGCGGCCATAACTGCCGCGGAAGCCTCTCCATCATCTCAATAAGTGGGGGCTTTTGATTTATGCTGGGAAATAACAGCTTAACCACCGGCTGTAATGAAGACCTGAGGCGCAACTGCAAATCTTAACAGCATCAGTGAAGCGGGAGCGCCAGAAAAAGGGCGGATCATACGGCGACTGCAGGACCAGCGCTGAGGCTGAACTAGGTGCTGATTAACGTACTGGAGGTTTATTGTGCTCTAAAGAATCAGACAGTAAAACATTATAAGAGTATTAAAGTCAATGTTCAGTAGAAGATCTAACGCATACAGTGTTTACTCCTTGTGACCAGCTGGGCCCCAGGGGGGGTCAGTAACTCAACACTTTGAGTCAGCATGTATAATAATTAGGAGTTTAATGATCTGCACATTTTTATAATATGACACGTACAGTAATTTGTGCATCGTGATACATTTTCCAGACAGGATTACAAAACGTGTATTTATTTATTTATTTGTTTGTTTATTTGTTCACATTGAGCTCCCAAAAGACAACAATCCTGGCTGGAGGGATGAGTCAATAGAAAAATATTTAGAGCTGAATAGAAGCAGACTCTACAACTGAATAGAGCTTGACTCTACAAGTAAATAGAACTGGACTCTACAACCGAATAGAACTGGACTCTACAACCAAATAGAACTGGACTCTACAACCGAATAGAACTGGACTCTACAACCGAATAGAACTGGACTCCACAACCAAATAGAACTGGACTCAACAACCATAGAGACACGGACTCTACAACCGAATAGAACTGGACTCTACAACCGAATAGAACTGGACTCCACAACCAAATAGAACTGGACTCAACAACCATAGAGACACGGACTCTACAACCGAATAGAACTGGACTCAACAACCATAGAGACACGGACTCTACAACCGAATAGAACTGGACTCTACAGCCGAATAGAACTGGACACCACAACCGAATAGAACTGGACTCTACAACCGACTAGAACTGGACTCAACAACCATAGAGACACAGACTCTACAACCGACTAGAACTGGACTCTACAACCGAATAGAACTGGACTCTACAACCGAATAGAACTGGACTCAACAACCATAGAGACACGGACTCTACAACCGAATAGAACTGGACTCTACAACCAAACAGAACTGGACTCTACAACCAAATAGAACTGGACTCAACAACCATAGAGACACGGACTCTACAACCGAATAGAATTGGACTCTACAACCGAATAGAACTGGACTCTACAACCGAATAGAACTGGACTCTACATCCTTTATAACTGAATAGAGGTGGGCTCTATAATTTAATAGAGGCGGACTCTACAACTGAATAGAGGAGGACACTACAACTGAACAGAGGCAGACTCTAGTACTGAATAGAACTGGACTCTACAAGTAAATAGAACTGGACTCTACAACTGAATAAAGGTGGACTCTACAACTGAATAAAGGTGGACTCTACAACTGAATAAAGGTGGACTCTACAACCATGTAGAGGTGCAAATCAGTAGCCTTAAATATCCCTACCAAGCAAACTCTACATCCTTTATAACTGATCAGAGGTGGACTATAATTTAATAGAGGCAGACTCTACAACTAAATAGAGCTGGACTCCACAACCATATAGAGGCGGATTCCACAACTGAATAAAACTGGACTCTACATCCTTTCTAACTGATTAGAGGCAGACTCTACAACTGAATAGAGGTGGACACTACAACTGAATAGAACTGGACTCTACAACTGAATAGAGCTGGACTCTACAACCACATAAAGGCAGACTCTACAACTGAATAGAGTTGGTCTTTACAACCGAATAGAGGCAGACTCTACAACCAAATATAGCTGGACTGAATAGAACTGAACTCTACATCCTTTATAACTGAATAGAGGTGGACTCTACAACTGAATAGAGGTGGACACTACAACTGAATAGAGGTGGACACTACAACTAAACAGAGGCAGACTCTACAACTGAATAGAAGTGGACTCTACAACCAAGTAGAGGTGCAAATCAGTAGCTATTAATATCCCTACCAAGCGAGTCTCCTGTGGGGCAACAACAATAGCTACTACCATGTTTTCCTATTCACCAGCTTTTCATTAATATTAGCAATTCCACCTTAAATGTTGCTCTGGTAACTTTTAACTGCTGCCCTATTTAAGCCAGAATGAAGAATTTGCAGAACTTCAGCTTTATGTTTTCCACATTATTGCATTCAACTTACAGTGAGGATCACCTCTTGACCCACGTATTGAAAAAAATCTATATTAACACTTGTTTTATATGATTGTAGCGCATGTTTAATTCATCATCCACTGCAGCCTGAGGTTCAATTTCCCAGCAAATATGTATAATATCTCACAATACAGCCGTCCTCGCATGTATTACTGTACACATAACTACACAAATGAAGAACCGTTAGAACACAAACTAACACTGCAGGTGTACAGACAGAAGCTGAGTGTCAGGAGTTCATCAGCATCTTGAAGAGTCTGGCCGAGTGACCTTGATCATGTGGAACAGAATCAGTAATGGATCAGTTGTGTTGGAGTAGCGGCGCGCTCAAGAGAAAAGGCAAAGAAGGAAAACACTTGTGACCACATCCCATTAACGATCCAGGTAGTTATGCTCTGTAGGGTCAGAAGATCTTTGTGATGATGCTTCAGCTTCATTCTGTGCTGTGGTTTGAGCTTGACTGCTCCAGTGTGCTGCCGTCTACACAAGGCCATATGTTTAAATGTACTGTTGGGTGCATATGGGTGCAAACAGTGGTGCATCTACCAGCAACGCAGGTTAGCATGTATCTTCAAACTGCCTCCTTTTCTGAGGGCACTGAATGAAGTGGTGCAACACCCAGTCTGAAGGTTTCAAAGAGACTCCATTACATTTCATAGTTGCACATTCAACACATTCAATTGATGAACGTTAACTAGTGTAACCCAGAGAACTGTTGTAATGGATCAGACTCGGACATGACGTTACGATCCATATGCAAGGCTTTATTAACTCAAACAAGATCTGCCCACGGAGGGGAGAGTCCCAGGAGACCAGGTGAGCTGGCGTCTGAGGCAGCCAGGGAAAGCGTCTACTGGAGCAGGTGAGATGGTTAATGTCGGGGTAGCCGCTGTTGTTAGCCACAGAGCCTTGAAGATCCACAGGCGTGGTTCTCCAGTCTGAGCAGTGGAAGACAGGGTAGCTTCCTGAATGCTGGAGAGAAAACCAGGAGCTAGGCCCTGTCTGAACAGTATAAAGGTTAGTCTTTGCATGGTTCCAGAGTTCACCAGGAGAGGATCCCTGTGGGGGTTTACATCACTACCTCCGTTCCTGGGGGGAGCGTAAGAACACAGTTTATTTTCGCTAGTTTCGAGAGTCACTTGAGGACCACTAGAAGGAGCGAGCTAAACAGTGCTACGTGGAGAACCGTGGGGTAGAGATGCCAGGGAGGAAGGCTCAGATGACAGGAGGTGAGTGCTTGATTTTAATGAGCCTCGAGGGCTCCAGGGAGTATGACAGGACCCCACTGTGGAGATAAAAGGGTTAGGCTGGACCTACGGGGAGGCTCGTCAGACGCTGGCTTGTGACCACGGAACAGGTAAGGTGCTGATGTTGGACGAGAAGGTCTGGCTCATCCCAAAGGTGTTCTATCAGGTTGTGCAGGCCAGTCAAGTTCTTTCACACCAGACTCATGATAATGATCACATAATAATCATAATACATCACATAATAATGAAGAAGTCTAAAGTAAAGTAGTTGTTAAGTAGTTCTCGATCCTCAAATTAAACTCAATTTCCAAAAAAGTTGGGACGCTAAAGAAAATTCAGTGATGTGTTAATCACTGAAACCCTTACATTTAACTGAAAATAGTACAAAGACAACAGATGAATTATTAAAACTGAGAGTTAAGTTTTAATGACAGATGGATTTTAATTTCCAGATGGGTGTGATTGTGTTTGTACTGGAGTTCTGCACTAAACTCTGTCTTTAATGTGTCCTGCTGCTCCAGACATCCAACCAGCACCACCCTAGATATGAATCAGAGAGCTACAGAGAGCTTCTGTGTAGCCTGACTTGATTAATTTTGGATTGGATCCATTTGGATCAAGGTATGCATGTGCGCTACATTGCCAAAAGTATTCGTTCGTCTGCCTTCACGTGTGAACTTTGGTGACATCCCATTCTTAATCCATAGGGTTTAATATAATGTCAGCCCAACCTTTGCAGCTATAACAGCTTCAACTCTTCTGGGAAGGCTCTCCACACGGTTTAGGAGAGTGTTTATGGGAATGTTTGACCGTTCTTCCAGAAGATCATTAGTGAGGTCAGACGCTGATGTTGGACGAGAAGGTCTGTCTCACAGTCTCCACTCTAATTCATCCCAAAGCTGTTCTATGGGGTTGAGGTCGCTCTGTTCTTGAGCTGGTCTGAAGGCCACATGAAGTTTGGAGGTCTGTAGTGATGGACTCTGTAGAAAGTTTGTGACCTCTGTGCACTATGCTCCTCAGCATCCGCTAACCGGTCTGTCATTGTACGTGTTCTACCACTTGGAGTCTGAGTTGCTGTCTTTCTCAATCACTTCCACTTTGTTCTAACACCACTGACAGTCCACTGTGGAATATTTAGTAGTGAGGAAACTTCACAACTGGACTTGTTCCACAGGTCGCCAAAGCTCCTATCACCTGTGGACTTGTTCCACAGGTCCTGTCACTGTACCACGCTGGAGTTCACTGAGCTACTGAGAGAGACCCACTCTTTACTAATGTGTGTAGAAGCAGTCTGCATGACTAGGAGCTGGTTTTATACACCTGTGGTCATGGAAGTGATTGGAACACCTGAATCCAATGATTTGGTTGGGTTGGGTGAACTTCAGTTTCAGCCACTCAGAGTGCAGATCCCGTGATTGGGCTGATCACTCCATTACTAGTTTATTGGGAGGTTGAAAAGGAGAGTACCCTCCCCGTCCCACCCCCACCCCAGGCCAAGCCTGTTCAAGGCCCAGACGCCGCCCATAAAAACGGATACATAAATCAAACTCAGCTCTGAAATCCAGACGCTGTCAATGCATTCAAATCAAGGTCAGCGCGGCCGGAGAATAAGGGAACAGATGGATTAAAAAACGAGGGGCAGGTGGGAGAATAGATCCAAGCAGACTGCGAAACTGTGTGTATAATCAGTTCACACACAGACGCCGTACAGTGCGATGAGGTTATACGAAGGATAATCTGCCTGATGCCCTTGTCTTTGCGCATCAAGCCCGTAGAGAGAGAGAGAGAGAGAGAGAGAGAGAATCGACACGTCGCTGTAATCCAGCCACCTGGGAAATACCGCCGATACTTCAGATTACATCCACGGAGCGAGGAATGAAAATCTGACTCCATCCGAAAGGAACGCAGCCCCGAGGTTATGTGCTATTGTATAAATCTGAATGCCTCGGAAACAAACAGCATTATTGGTGTGTTGGTTGGTGGGGGGGTGGAGGGGGGTCTGAATGATTCCGAGGAAAAGAAGGAAAGAGAAAAAAAATTAGAAATGCAAATGGAAGCAATTTTGGATTTACTAACATGCGTGCTGTGTTAAAGCCCGTCCCTGCGGCTCTGTTCTTTCTTCCTTTACAGCTTACATCACTGGAAAGCTTTGCTTTTACAAGCCCAAACAATGGGTCTCAAAACCTAGTGAGCTCCCTACATAGGCAGCATTTTACGTCATAGTATGTGCTCCCGACATGTAGGCTTTCCCAATTCTTAGGTACCTCAAACATGCTTAGATACCTTAAACATGCTTAGATACCTGAAACATGCTTAGATACCTAAAACATGCTCAGATACCTCAAACATGCTTAGATACCTTAAACATGCTTAGATACCTCAAACATGCTTAGATACCTTAAACATGCTTAGATACCTAATACATGCTTAGATAACTCATATATGCTTAGATACCTCAAACATGATTAGATACCTCAATCATGCTTAGATACCTCAAACATGCTTAGATACCTCAGTCATGCTTAGATACCTCAAACATGCTTAGATACCTCAAACATGCTTTGATATCTTAAACATGCTTAGATACCTTAAACATGCTTAGATATCTTAAACATGCTTAGATACCTTAAACATGCTTAGATACCTTAAACATGCTTAGATATCTTAAACATGCTTAGATACCTTAAACATGGTTAGATACCTTAATGATTCCGAGGAAAAGAAGGAAAGAGAAAAAAAATTAGAAATGCAAATGGAAGCAATTTTGGATTTACTAACATGCGTGCTGTGTTAAAGCCCGTCCCTGCGGCTCTGTTCTTTCTTCCTTTACAGCTTACATCACTGGAAAGCTTTGCTTTTACAAGCCCAAACAATGGGTCTGTCTCAAAACCTAGTGAGCTCCCTACATAGGCAGCATTTTACGTCATAGTATGTGCTCCCGACATGTAGGCTTTCCCAATTCTTAGGTACCTCAAACATGCTTAGATACCTTAAACATGCTTAGATACCTGAAACATGCTTAGATATCTAAAACATGCTCAGATACCTCAAACATGCTTAGATACCTTAAACATGCTTAGATACCTCAAACATGCTTAGATACTTTAAACATGCTTAGATACCTTATACATGCTTAGATAACTCATATGTGCTTAGATACCTCAAACATGATTAGATACCTCAATCATGCTTAGATACCTCAAACATGCTTAGATACCTCAGTCATGCTCAGATACCTCAAACATGCTTAGATACCTTAAACATGCTTAGATACCTTAAATATGCTTAGTTACCTTAAATATGCTTAGATACCTTATACATGCTTAGATACCGCATATATGCTTAGATACCTCAAACATGCTTAGATACCTCAAACATGCTTAGATATCTTAAACATGCTTAGATACCTTAAACATGCTTAGATATCTTATACATGCTTAGATACCTCATATATGCTTAGATACCTCAAACATGCTTAGATACCTCATATATGCTTAGATACCTCAAACATGCTTAGATATCTTAAACATGCTTAGATATCTTAAACATGCTTAGATACCTCAAACATGCTTAGATACCTTAAACATGCTTAGATACCTCATATATGCTTAGATACCTAAAACATGCTTAGATACCTTAAATATGCTTAGTTACCTTAAATATGCTTAGATACCCTATACATGCTTAGATACCTCATATATGCTTAGATACCTCAAACATGCTTAGATACCTTAAACATGCTTAGATACCTTAAACATGCTTAGATACCTTAAACATGCTTAGATACCTCAAACATGCTTAGATACCTTAAACATGCGTAGATACCTTAAACATGCTTAGATACCTTAAACATGCTTAGATACCTCAAACATGCTTAGATACCTTAAACATGCTTAGATACCTCAAACATGCTTAGATACCTCAAACATGCTTAGATATCTTAAACATGCTTAAATATCTTAAACATGCTTAGATACCTTAAACATGCTTAGATATCTTAAACATGCTTAGATACCTTAAACATGCTTAGATACCTTAAACATGCTTAGATATCTTAAACATGCTTAGATACCTCAAACATGCTTAGATATCTTAAACATGCTTAGATACCTTAAACATGCTTAGATACCTCAAACATGCTTAGATATCTTAAACATGCTTAGATACCTTAAACATGCTTAGATACCTTAAACATGCTTAGATATCTTAAACATGCTTAGATACCTTAAACATGCTTAGATACCTCAAACATGCTTAGATACCTCAAACATGCTTAGATATCTTAAACATGCTTAGATACCTTAAACATGCTTAGATACCTTAAACATGCTTAGATATCTTAAACATGCTTAGATACCTTAAACATGCTTAGATACCTTAAACATGCTTAGATATCTTAAACATGCTTAGATACCTTAAACACGCTTAGATAACTCATATATGCTGTCAAATCTACGAGCAGTGAAGTGGTTTTAAAATTTGAGTTATTTCGATTCTTCCTGGTGTTTTAATGTGTTTAAACACTCCAGCAGCAGCACTGCTTTGTCTGATCCACTCACACTAGCACCGCAGTGCTGAGAATGACCCACCTCCCTAATAGTACCTGCTCTGTGGTGGTCCTGTGAGGGTCCTGATAATTAAAGAACAGGGTCTACAGAGTATACAGTCTGTAGAGAAACTACAGTCTGTAAGGGTAGATCTACAGAGTGCTCTTATGTGGTCAGTGGAGCTGATAAGATGGACAGTGTGAAAGTCGAGTATAGGAAGCTTCCACTATTAGCCACTCCCGTGCGCGAGCATTGCTAATTCCGAGCCGATAGCCTGTGTAAACCTGCGGTACCTGGAGAACACCAGCTGCCCTCAGCTTTCAACTCCACTTAATTGCAATCTGCAGAGTTCTGCATGACTCAGCACTACTTACAGCCCGCGTGAAGGTGTAAATTGGAGCGGCCGGTACCGGCAAGCCTGTCGATTGGACATGATGCACGAGGAGCCGAGCTTTAATGCAGCCCAGCAAAGAAACGTGAATCTCATACTTTCAGGGCACAAGCGCTCTACAGCGGTGGTCCCCCTGTAACATCTACGTTACCAGTCAAAAGTTCAGACATACCTCACAGAATATATGTGTTTATGAATATAAAGGCATTTAGATCTGAATGTGTTGAAAGATGAGTGTAAATAGTGAAATTGGAGCCCATGTACAAAAATATTACTAAAACAAACACTTTACTATATATATATATATATATATATATATATATATATATATATATATATATATATATATATATATATTAGAGATGGAATGATCGTTCGGCTATGTATTGGTATCGGTCGATTTTTAATTAAAATACGCGATTGGTGATCGGCTGATATTTCTCCAATTTAGCCGATCCAGAGAGCCGATCAAATTAGCCTAATTTCTGTATTTACAGCTAGCGTTTCGTTTAAAACCCCCTTCGGCCAGGTCCTTGCAATTCCTATCTGAACCACTAGGTGGAAACACATACCCTTCAATTTTCCACAGACTGACTAAAGCAGAGGCCTCCTAAGAACAGTTTTTCTTTGCGTTGCGTCCTTCTGCAAGTTTGTTACCGTATGTGACACAGACTCATTCAAAGTTTTTAAAATCTGTAAAATTAACCGTGTCTCGTTGGGGAACCAAGACAAAGACATTTAACTACTAATCTGATACGTTTTTTAGAGACACCACACAGCTGAATACAGTGAGTATCAGTAAACAGCAGAGCTACACACACAGCTAGCACAAAACTAATAACCCAGAACACCATACAGACCAGATCTGACCGGTACGAACAGAACAGCAGCAGCAATTCAATATTCTACATTTAATAATTACAGATTTAGTTTAAAATAACAGAGTCTGCGTTTAATGACTGCAGTTTTTACTGCATTTATTTAATTCGTTTTTTTAGTTTTAAATTAAGGGTCTAAATGTAATGATTGCAGTATTGGGGATATTTGTTTGATTTACTTTGTTTATTTACTGTTAAATTTGTTAAAATTATTATGCTGTTTCATATGGGCTCGTTAAAAATGGTAATAAACCGATTTATTCGGCCGATTGCGTTGAAAGGTGATTAGTGATCGAACTCGGCCTCAAAAACGCTGATCAGTCCATTTCTGATATATATATATATATATATATATATATATATATATATATATATATATATATATATATATATATATATATATATATACTACCGCTCAAAAGTTTGGGATCACAGTGAAATGTTCTGGTTTTAATGGAGTATCTTCTTCCTTAACACAACAATGGACTGACGGGTCTCTAAAGAAAGTTGTTTCTTTCTGGTCATTGTGAGTCGGTCAGCAAGACATCAACTGCTGATCTTCAGATACTAAACTAACCTAGAATGTTGTTCCCTTTTATACTCACTTATTAGTAGAATGTTTTTCAGCTGTGCATCACAATTGAGCAAGAGTGTCCTAACAACCAATTAGTCCAATAACATCCTTAACTTGGATTGGTGGTCGTACCAGGAGATTTAGACAGAGGACTGAGAATTACTGATAATAGACTATATGTAAAATAAGCCTCTATACAAAAATAGACTTTAATACAAACATTTATATTCTTTAAAATTCATCTGATACACTTACATTCATTGTGGACAATATTGTTTGTGAATTGCATGAAATGAAATTCTACAGTGATCCTAAACTTTTGAGCGGTATATATATATTTGAATATTTGAAAAGTGTTTTGCTGAGAAAGTAAAAACAGTTTGCCAAAATTTCCATACTGAATCTAGAACAGCCAGCAAACATTGCTTTGAATTGCTGGTAGCATAACTAACATACTACTGGAAATCCCATAGAGGTGCCAGCAGAAAGTGGTGCCCTCCCGAATCTGATTGGCACAGATCTGATTGGCTGAGGAGCGCGTTTGTTGATCTTACTATGCACGTGATTGGTTACTGTGGGATTACTGCGTTGCAAAGCCCGTATACCGTAAAGACAAGAAAATTCTGACAAACACAGTCAGAATTCAATCTCCTCAGTAGTTTATCAGTTTGGGTCCGCATTGGACAATGTCTGGGTCCGGACCCAGGTCTCTGACCTAAGCTATACCGCCCTTCTTCCCATCCCGCTATATCAAGCTGCACACTGAACCTCCAGTCATGCGGGTGGGTTTCACTCTGTAGGACAGTGATGTAGCCACCGCTACTGACGCAGACAGACGAGGCTTCGGGTCCCCTGTGGCTACTTTAAGATGAAGAGTCTTATTGTAGATTCATAATTCATGCCGCTATATCGGGTGACTTTATGACTATGAAAAAAAAAACACAGCTAATGTTATGGTCCACAGTGCCAGAGTGAGTCTATAGTGGGGTGAGGTGTGACTTTGTGGGGTGTTTTATTTGTATTCCCTTCAAAATGTCCTCGTTTTCAGGCATGGAGTGTTTAAACACTCAGTGCTGGACTGAGAAATCACCCACCAACCAAAACTATCCAGACAGCAGTGTCCTGTGGGCGGCGTCCTGTGTCCACTGATGAAGAACTAGAGGAACACAAACTGTGCAGCAGCAGATGAGCTACTGTCTCTGACTTTACATCTACAAGGTGGACCAGCAAGTAGTAGGAGTGTCTAATAGAGTGGACAGTGAGTGGACAGTGAGTGCTGAGAATGATCCTCCTCCCTAGTGTAAAATTACAAGGTTCTCCTATATGACTGGGATTCTAAACCTGTGGGCCATGGATGACCAGTGGACCCTGAAGAGCACTCTAGTGGTCCGCAGGCCTGTCTGTATTCGCTCGTTTGCCTTCACACGTATATGAACTTGAGTGATGTCCCATTCTTAATCCATAGGGTTTAATATGATGTCGGCCCAACCTTTGCAGCTATAACAGCTTCAGCTCTTCTGGGAAGTCTCTCCACACGGTTTAGGAGAGTGTTTATGAGAATGTTTGAACGTTCTTCCAGAAGACCATGTGTGAGGTCAGACACTGATGTTGGACGAGAAGGTCTGGCTCGCAGTCTCCGCTCTAATTCATTCCAAAGGTGTTCTATCAGGTTGAGGTCAGGACTCATGTCTTTATGGAGCTGCTTTGTGCACTGGTGGGCAATCACGTTGGAACAGGAAGGGGGCCGTCCCCAAATTGTCCCCACAAAGTTGGGAGCATGAAATTGTCCAAAATCTCTTGGTCTGCTGAAGCATTAAGAGTTCCCTTCACTGGAACTAAGGGGCCGAGCCCAACTCCTGATAAATTAAACCCCACATCATTATCCCCCCTCCACCAAACTTTACACTCAGCACAATGCAGTCAGACAAGTACTGTTCTTCTGGTCATTCCAGAAGATGTGACAGAGTGAGTGGCTTCTGAAGGGAGTTGGTGATGGTGAACAGGTGCGTGATGAGGGACAGGTGCAGTGTGTTCTAGGTTAATCAGTACTCGGGGGACTGAGACCTCTGGTGGCGAACAGCAGGACTGCCTACACTAGGTTTGATTTCAGATCCAGGATCTCGGAACATATGTTGACCCGAGTGTTTAAACTCAAACTAAGAAGCAGAAATCAAGTTTATTATTAGTGCTGACTGTGACGAAGCCCAGTGGACGGAGTCAGAGAGCCTCCACTGTTTCAAGTAAATCACAGAAACCCTCACAACCCAGTGGAGCATTTTTCAGTGAGACCATGATGGACAGCAGCTCCAGATCACACTGTCCACACCTTCATTTCTATTTCTCTAACATCTCCGCACATTCTGGTTTCTATGATCAAAGCAAAACTGATGATCTGATCTTTTACCGTCTCTGCTTCTCTGGTTTTTAGCGGAGAAGATCGAGAACCTCTGCTATAAGGTAAGTGGAGCTGATATAAGGAGGTGGTCCTAATGAAGTGGCTGGTGGGTGTATATCCGATGATGCACAGCCAGGACCCACATGTGAAACTCAAGCAGATAATACCTTGCAGGAAGATTCATATACACCGTGTTTAAATATATAATAGATTTAAACTGTGGCAGTTTATCTCCTACACAGTGAAACAGGGTGGCAGAGGGTTGAATGTGATTGGTTGAACTCTGCTGGAGTTCAGTGCTGCTGATTATACTCCGTTTCATCTTTAATAAATAACGCAGCCGCTCCTTTGATGCTGCCACAATCAGTTTGAATCAGACCAAGCAGAATTCACATCCACGCAAAGAAACGTAACCCATTAGTGGCGCTGCTGTCTCGCACAAGCCTGAGTGTGTTAGTGTCCGAGAGATCACACTCCTTGAAATGTAATAACTTGTTATATCAACGTCTTTGAGATTTATTAAGTCAAACAATTACCATAATGAATAACTTAAATTGAGTATTGACTCAGTATCTCAGAAAAAAATGACTTAATTTCTGTCAAATTTGAGGCAGTATCTGAAAAAAAATTTCAGTTGCTATGTTGTAAATGAGCTAAGGCCAATAGTTTGATTAAATCAATATGTTATGATATTAGGAATAATACTTTTAAAAGAAACATTAAGTGAATATTTTGAAAATAAAGTCATATTTTAATATAATTTTTTTGAAATACTGAGTTAATATATTGATAAGAAAATTTAGATACTAAATAAATATGCGGAGAAATAACATTTCTGAGATACAATGTCAGTATTTTAATAAAAGGTTATGTATTTACTTGTCAAGTAGGTTTTTTTTAAATAAAAAAAGTCAATATTTAAAAGAAGTCATTATTTTGAGATAATATTTTGAAAAAAAGAATTAGTTTGAGATACTAAAGTATAAAGTATGTTCATAGAATGTATATTTTGAGATACAAACTCAATATTTTGAAAAGGTTATTCTGAGATACTAAAGTAAATATTTTGACAAAAAGTATTAGTTTAAAATATCAAGTCAATATTTTGAAAAAAAATTCAAGATAATAAATATTTTTTTAAATGATTTTAAATGATTTTAAATGATTTTTTTAAATGAGTCAACATTTTGATAAAAAGTATTTTTAAGACACTAAGTTAATATTGTGAGTCATTATTTTGAGATAGTAAAGTAAATATTTTGATTGATAAAAAGTATTTTTTAAGATAATACATAAATATTTTGATTGATAAAAAGTATTTTTTGAGATAATAATTAAGTATTTATTACTAAATTAATATTGTGCGTCATTATTTTGAGATAGTAAAGTAAATATTTTAATAAAAAGTATTTTTGAGATGCAAAGTTAATATTTTGATAAAAAGAAATTTTTCAGATACTAAGTTAATATTTTGATAAAAAAGTATTTTTGAGATACTAAGTTAATATTGTGAGTCATTATTTTGAGATACTAAAGTAAATATTTAGATAAAAAGTATTTTTTGAGATAC
This sequence comes from Megaleporinus macrocephalus, assembly GCA_021613375.1. NCBI lineage: Eukaryota > Metazoa > Chordata > Actinopteri > Characiformes > Anostomidae > Megaleporinus > Megaleporinus macrocephalus. Next base: position 5,224,603 of record CM038711.1, read on the forward strand.
TAAGTTAATATTGTGAGTCATTATTTTATGATAGTAAAGTAAATATTTTGATAAAAAGTATTTTTGAGATACAAAGTTAATATTTTGATAAAAAGTCATTTTTGAGATACTAAGTAAATATTTTGATAAAAAGTCATTTTTGAGATACTAAGTTAATATTTTGATAAAAACGTAATTTTGAGATACTAAGTTAATATTGTGAGTCATTATTTTGAGATAGTAAAGTAAATTTTTCACTAAGTTAGTATTTTGAGTATAATAGTATTAGTATAATATCACATATAAACAAAGCAAACAGGATTATCATAACAAAGATTCCACGCTCTCTGGTTGTGAGTGCGCTGTTTAGACTGGGCAGAAAAGCAGGCTGAGAGAGTTCAGCGCTGATCAATACGTGAGTGGGTGGACGCTGCGGGTGGAGCGGTCAGCTACAGCGTTCTCCTAGAGCGCAGCGAGTGTGCTAATCTGCTGTCAGAGATGCTAATCAAGGCCTGACAGCTCATATTAGTCCAGCCTGACTGATCTGCACCAGTTCAAACACAAAAGGATAAAGTCAACACTCTGAGTGGAGATCAGAGTTAAATAATCTAAACTAATAATAATTAATAGATGGTTTCAGGTCTGAACTGGACTGTGGTGTGAAGGAGTGAGTGTTAGTTACTAACCTAGCTTAAAGAAAACCATGTATATTGTGTTGTTGATGTTGTTTCAGTGAAAGGCAGTGTGAGAGACTGATATTAGTCTAAACAGCTTCACAAACATAAACAAGGAGAATAGTTAGTGAAGCAGCGTGTGGACCAACACAGCTACCCAAAGACCCTCCGCTCTGGTCTCCTCACTTCAGTCTGGATGAGTTTGAGTGGTTCAGTAGACCACCACTGGTGAGAGACTTGACGGAGGATGTTGGTTTTAAGCGTAGACTAAAACACAATGCAGTGCCACAGTTTCCCCACACAGGAAGTCCAAAATCTCCAGATTATGGAGAACCGCGAGAAGAACCGTGAACGTGAACATGCGCTGGATTCTCTCCTGGGAACGTTTAGCGTTAGCGTCAGCTGCTTCTCCTCGTTTGTGGATCCTGAAGGTGAAAGTCCAGTCTTAGTAGTGAACATACTAGTTCACTAATAAAGGAGTGTGAAGCTCAGAGACACTCCCGTTCAGTGTATCTAGCTGTTTACTGAGTGTGAATGTTTCCTGCTAGAAAGCGGAGCTCCTTTAACAGACACTCTCCTTCTCCGTCAACACCAACACACAGTTTCACAACAACTCCAGCACTGTGTCACTCTCCTCCACCCTCTCTGTTCACCATTTACACTAACGTGGTGTGTGATGTCACCGCTGATGTCAGAAATGTTGAGTTCTAGCTCAAACTGTAAAGACTGAACAGTAGCATGTTTAGTAGCTAGCTGTGCTCAAGCGTGACGGTCGGTTACTGCAACCTTTTGACGTCACTACCCGCTGATCACGTCAGTAGATACAACAATGGAGACCCACGTGCAGCGGATTTTACACAAAATCTAATAAATCTGATACTTTTAGTGATTTTTTACAACCTGTTTAATAATTTAGAGTCATTACATCATATTAAGTCTTACATGTGTTACCAGCCTGGGTTCCCTTAAATAACAGCATTTTAAGTAGTATGTAAACATAATATATGGTTTACTCCACCATTCATACAGTCCATATATGGAAGCCATGCAACAAAAACAGTGTGTTTGGAGTCCACTGTTTCTGTAATGTCACAAAACTCAATTCATAAATATTTGCCACCTAATCAGCCTTCAGTAATTGAGCACCGCCCACTCATACTGAAGAGGCAGGACAGGCAGTGTAGTGGTTAGTACGGTGGTGTAGTGGTTAGTATGGTGGTGTAGTGGTTAGTATGGTGGTGTAGTGGTTAGTATGGTGGTGTAGTGGTTAGTATGGTGGTGTAATGGTTAGTATGGTGGTGTAGTGGTTAGTACGGTGGTGTAGTAGTTAATGTGGTGGTGTAGTGGTTAGTATGGTGGTGTAGTGGTTAGTAAGGTGGTGTAGTGGTTAGTACGGTGGTGTAGTGGTTAGTACGGTGGTGTAGTGGTTAGTATGGTGGTGTAGTGGTTAGTACGGTGGTGTAGTGGTTAGTACGGTGGTGTAGTGGTTAGTATGGTGGTGTAGTGGTTAGTCAATGGTGTAGTGGTTAGTACGGTGGTGTAGTGGTTAGTAAGGTGGTGTAGTGGTTAGTACGGTGGTGTAGTGGTTAGTACGGTGGTGTAGTGGTTAGTATGGTGGTGTAGTGGTTAGTCAATGGTGTAGTGGTTAGTACGGTGGTGTAGTGGTTAGTATGGTGGTGTAGTGGTTAGTATGGTGGTGTAGTGGTTAGTACGGTGGTGTAGTGGTCAGTATGGTGGTGTAGTGGTCAGTATGGTGGTGTAGTGGTCAGTATGGTGGTGTAGTGGTTAGTATGGTGGTGTAGTGGTCAGTATGGTGGTGTAGTGGTCAGCACTGTCTCCTCACAGTAAGATGATCTGGGTTGGATTCCCGGTCTGGGTGGTTCTGTGTAGAGTGTGTATGTTCTCTCTGTGTTTGAGTGGGTTCCTCCGGGTACTCTGGTTTCCTCCCACAGTCCAAACACATGCATGTTAGGATCCTCACTCTGTGAGTGTGTGAGTGTGTGTTGGCCATGTGATGGACTGGCGACTTGTTAATGGGGTACCCTGCCTTCGTCCAACGATGCTAGGATTGGCTCCACCGCCTCTGTGACCACAACTAGGGAGATAATGGATGGAAGGATGGATGGATGTTGGTCAAACTCATTCCCATCAACGTTTCCATCGCACCCCGCCCAAACAGGAAGCTCCTACACCTTCATCCGTGTCCGCCAGCCTCATAGAAGACGAATGGGATCAATTCCACTGTCAGGGTTCGGCCTTTCCGCTCATAACAGCTTGCATCCACCGCGACTCGAGCACCTGACGCTAAAGTACCGCTGTTACAAACCACGCCATCTTACTCGCGCCCGCCATAAATATTCCCCGGATTCATGGCCCCTGTTATCGTCCCTGGCTGTGCGTGTGCACACGTATGAGTGAATAACCGCGAGCGTGCGCACGCACCGGCATGCGAGAATCACTCGTGGCGGCTGAAATTGCTCTATTTTCTCCAGGAGGCTCGACGTCTTCGCCGGGGCTGGGGAACGACGCGGCCGTCTCGCCGCCCATGAGTTGTGACTCCGCTTGTCCTCCGGTAATATATTTAACTCCAATCTCTGTCGCGGCCCCGCCGAGCCGGAGCCGGGCCAATTTTCCAGATATTTGCAGACAGCTTGGAAATGAACATTAAATATTGATCTGGGGGTTATATCAGCGGCACTGGGACACAGACACCCCACGGCCAGAGCTATTCAGGGCTGCTCTTATTTTTATCCGCGCTCTTTTCTCTGGTTGGAGGATGTGGTCACATTTACAGGCTGCTTCTCCAAAGCTTCGCTGGTCATGCTGGTCGGGCCACTAAATTTCAACCAGCGAATGTTCTACGTGTATCTCTTACAAAAATAGAAGTTTATTTAAGTGTACCATTAGTTTACTTCTTTTAAACTAAAAGGAAGTGAGTATACTTTCAGTTTACTTTTTATGTACTTCTCAGTGATATACTAAACACAGTTATACTTAAGTATGCTTGCGTTATACTGACAAGTATAGAACAGTCTGAGATAGTAGAAGTAAGTATTCTTGCTTTGCACAAAAACACTTCCAGTAGAATATTTATTTAAAATTTGATTTATAAAGATACAAATATGTTTTTTAATCTGAGTGTTTATTTTACGTGTGTCCACTGGCGAGTAAGTAAACGTTTTTAAATTCTATTTTAAGTAGAAAAAAACCTTAAACCTAGTCATATACTTTAAAGTACAACAATAATATAAGCAGTAAATTATAAGTATTAAGTTAACTTAAAGAAAACTTACAAGCTAGTAAACAAACAGTAAACCCTTAAGTTTACTTTTAGTGTAGTTGCAGTACAAAAGATGTAAACTAGTTGTATACTTGGTTTAATACTCTTACACTTAAAGTGTAAGAAGTATTAAAATAGTACATATACAAGTGTACTACTAGTACAATGACATTAGTATAGTAACTACATACAGTATACATAATAAAATGAACTTTAAGTATACTTATTTTCTGTAAGGTATATGATGGTGACAGTTTGATAGATGGAACTGCTGCCTATTGAACGGGGTGTAGGTGCCCAGTTTGAGTTATCTGGGTTGGTGCAGTAACAGTAGTCAATCAAAAGCACTGTGGAAAATGCTAATATTAGTTTATTATATTCAAACTAGTAAGACACTAGTATTCCCGTTCAGAGTTCAGAGTATATGCTTCTTTCTTGAAGACACTGTGGTACAAGCATGCTCTGAGAAGGTCTAAGGTCTCAACTCAACCAGCAAATACACCCTATTTAAGTCTGTTTGATAGTTTGATAGATGGAACTGCTGCCAACTGAATGGTTTGTAGATACCCAGTTAGAATTAACTGCCTCAGCAGTCAACCGAAAGCACTGTAGGGTAATCCTTATACTGGTTTATTGAGTTCAATCTAATAAGACGCTAGTATTCCTGTTGTTGTAACTTCTTTCTTGCCATCAAAAAGAAGAGGGACCCCAGTTCAGAGTATATGCTTCATTCTTGAAGACACTGTGGTACAAGCATGCTCTGAGAAGGTCTGAGGTCTCAACTCAACCAGCAAATACACCCTATTTAAGTCTGTTTGATAGTTTGATAGATGGAACTGCTGCCTTTTGAACAGTGTGTAGGTGCCCAGTTTGAGTTAACTGGGTTGGTGCAGTAACAGTAGTCAATCAAAAGCACTGTGGAAAATGCTAATATTAGTTTATTATATTCAAACTAGTAAGACACTAGTATTCCCGTTCAGAGTTCATGCTTCATTCTTGAAGACACTGCACTACTAGCATGCTCTGAGAAGGTCTGAGGTCTCAACTCAACCAGCAAATACACCCTATTTAAATCTGTTTAATAGTTTGATAGATGAAACTGCTGCCAACTGAATGGTGTGTAGATACCCAGGTAGAAATAACTGCCCCAGCAGTCAATCAAAAGCACTGTAGGAAAATACTAATATATTGGTTTACTGACTTCAAACTAGTAAGACGCTAGTATTCCCGTTGTTGTAACTTCTTTCTTGCCATCAAAACGAAGAGGGACCCCAGTTCAGAGTATATGCTTCATTCTTGTATGCTACTGAATGGTTTGTAGATACCCAGTTAGAATGAACTGCCCCAGCAGTAAACCAAAAGCACTGTAGGAAAATGCTAATATTGGTTTATTGAGTTCAATCTTGTAAGATGCTAGTATTCCTGTTGTTGTAACTTCTTTCTTGCCATCAAAACGAAAAGGGACACCAGTTCAGAGTATATGCTTCATTCTTGAAGACACTGTGGTACAAGCATGCTCTGAGAAGGTCTGAGGTCTCAACTCAACCAGCAAATACACCATATTTAAGTCTGTTTTATAGTTTGATAGATGGAACTGTTGCCTATTGAATGGTGTGTAGATGCCCAGGGAGAAATAACTGCCCCAGCAGTCAACCAAAAAAACTATAGGGAAATGCTAATACTGGTTTATTGAACTCAACCTAGTAAGACACTAGTATTCCCGTTCAGAGTTCAGAGTATATGCTTTAATCTTGAAGACACTGTGGTACAAGCATGCTCTAAGAAGGTCTGAGGTCTCAACTCAACCAGCAAATACACCCTATTTAAGTCTGTTTAATAGTTTGATAGATGAAACTGCTGCCAACTGAATGGTGTGTAGATACCCAGGTAGAAATAACTGCCCCAGCAGTCAACCAAAAGCACTGTAGGAAAATGCTAATATATTGGTTTACTGACTTCAAACTAGTAAGACGCTAGTATTCCCATTGTTGTAACTTCTTTCTTGCAATCAAAACGAAGAGGGACCCCAGTTCAGAGTATATGCTTCATTCTTGAATGCTACTGAATGGTGTGTAGATACCCAGGTAGAAATAACTGCCCCAGCAGTCAACCAAAAGCAAAATGCTAATATTGGTTTATTGAGTTCAATCTAGTAAGAAGCCAGTATTCCTGTTGTTGTAACTTCTTTCTTGCAATCAGAACGAACAGGGACCCCAGTTCTGAGTATATGCTTCATTCTTGAAAACACTCAACCAGCAAATACACCCTATTTAAGTCTGTTTGATAGTTTGATAGATTGAACTGCTGCTTATTGAACGGGGTGTAGGTGCCCAGTTTGAGTTATCTGGTTGGACAGTAATGCGAATAATTAACAGTGGATTTCCAGGGTGTACCTCAGGGCTAAGTGCTGGGCGGAGACGGTTTTAGACTTAGTTTCCATCGCCTGCTAAACGCTTCCATTCTCAAAAACGAGTCTCTTCAGATCAAAGCCGCTCACTTAGCCGTTTATTGTTCCTTTCGATTCCAAATAACTTCAAATTGAATGCAGTCAAAAAAAATGTGGGAATAAAAAAAAGGTCTTGTTCATCTTTTATGGCTTAATGCCCCTGAAATAAACATTAAACTGTCAGCGCGGACGTGAACCTGTCAGCACTGAATGTAAATCAGTGGTGTAAATGGAATTTATTACATAACCAAACGACTATAATTACATGATTACATTTGCTGGACGTATGCCGTGCAGGATTATTATGGTGATCTCGTGCTGAGACTGTATGAGGGAGATTTTGGTTATTACTTTTTTTTTTGGTTTCCCCAGAGCTGCAGGATAAACAGTGTCCCAGTCAGAGACATCGCACAGATTACTGCTAATACTGCAACTGCAGAACATCCACACCGGAGGCTGAAAACACTGATATGTATATATATATATATATATATATATATATAGTGGTTAGTACTGTCGCCTCACAGCAAGACAACCCGTGTAGGATTTCCAGTCCTGTTCTGTGTGGAATCCAAACACATGCATGTTAGGTTGATGGGTCACTCTAAATTTCCCGTAGGTGTGAGTGTGTGTGTGAGTGTGTGTGTTTGTGTGTGAGTGTGTGTGTGTGTGTGAGTGTGTGTTGGCTATGCGGTGAACTGGCAACCTGTCCATCATGTACTCCACCCTCGCCTGATGATGCTGGGATTGACTTCAACCCCCCCTTGACCCAGACTACCAGGTAAAGCATAAGATAATGGATATATATATATATACATTTTTTATTTATTGGATATTGGATATTTTGAGTTCTACATTATTTGAACATGCCAATGGCTGATTGATTGATAGATAGATAGATAGATAGATAGATAGATAGATAGATAGATAGATAGATTAGTTAATTAAGCGTACTTAAAACACAGTATTGGATGAACGTGATTTCCTCAGAAGTTGGCAGCATTCCATAAGTCTAGCACAAAATGTGTATTTCGTTGAACCAGAGCTTCGTTTTTCAGAGTGTTGCTCTCACCGTCTTCTAAAGAACCAACATTCAAAGTGAGCAGCTGAAGTTCTTCTTCCTCAACGTTCTAGAAGATTTCGGCCCAAACTCAGCAGCTGCATGATTCGGGCCGGACAAAAACGAGCCGCTGGTCCAAAACGGAAAACAACACGTGGATAATCTGAGAAGAAAGTTTGTTGACTGACTCGTCAGCGAATTCCTCACGTGTGTTAACGCAGGCAGAGCAGAGGGCGGTGCGGTAAAAGCCTCGGCACCCCAGAGTACCCATGCGTCTTCTGGCCACGGGCGGACTGTGGGCTCGCCGCTTGTCTCCTGGCCGGCTCATTGCCTCCGGCAAACTCAGTGGGCCGGTGAAAAAAGGAGCGTCTGCACTTCACGTCTTCAGCTCAGCACTCCCCACCCCCACCCCCGCCTGCTCTAACACGTCTGACCCAGTTCATTAGAGACTTCACAAGATATTGATCAGGCTTCTCTAATTCAGGAAGATATTGATCAGTCTGATCAAGTGCGGAGGATCAGGCTTGGAGTTAATTCAAGTCAAGTCAAGTCAAGGTACATCTGTTATTACCCTTAAATGCGGAATTCGATTGGCAACAAAACATCCAGGACACAAAAAAACCCTCAAACACAATCTAGACATCAACAACCGACAGAATTAGTGGCAACCAGAAACAAGTAACTCTCAAATAAGAAGAGTTCAGTACATAGAACTGTAGATACCCTGAACCTCAAACTCTGTTCCTCTAATACAAACCCTGCACAAAATCCTGTTACATATCAGAATATTAACACCCCCAACATTTACACACAACCACAACACCAACCAACAACCAGAACATTTACACACAACCACAACACCAACCAGAACATTTACACACAACCACAACACCAACCAGCAACCAGAACATTTACACACAACCACAACACCAACCAACAACCAGAACATTTACACACAACCACAACACCAACCAGAACATTTACACACAACCACAACACCAACCAGCAACCAGAACATTTACACACAACCACAACACCAACCAACAACCAGAACATTTACACACAACAACACCAACCAGAACATTTACACACAACCACAACACCAACCAGCAACCAGAACATTTACACACAACCACAACACCAACCAGCAACCAGAACATTTACACACAACAACAACACCAACCAGAACATTTACACACAAGCACAACACCAACCAACAACCAGAACATTTACACACAACAACACCAACCAGAACATTTACACACAACCACAGTACCAACCAGAACATTTACACACAACCACAGCACCAACCAGAACATTTACACACAACCACAACACCAACCAGCAACCAGAACATTTACACACAACCACAACACCAACCAGAACATTTACACACAACCACAACACCAACCAGCAACCAGAACATTTACACACAACCACAACACCAACCAGCAACCAGAACATTTACACACAACAACAACACCAACCAGAACATTTACACACAACCACAACACCAACCAGCAACCAGAACATTTACACACAACCACAACACCAACCAGCAACCAGAACATTTACACACAACAACAACACCAACCAGAACATTTACACACAAGCACAACACCAACCAACAACCAGAACATTTACACACAACAACACCAACCAGAACATTTACACACAACCACAGTACCAACCAGAACATTTACACACAACCACAGCACCAACCAGAACATTTACACACAACCACAACACCAACCAGCAACCAGAACATTTACACACAACCACAACACCAACCAGAACATTTACACACAACCACAACAACAACCAGAACATTTACACACAACCACAACAACAACCAGCAACCAGAACATTTACACACAACACCAACCAGCAACCAGAACATTTACACACCACCACAACACCAACTAGCAACCAGAACATTTACACACAACCACAACACCAACCAGAACATTTACACAGAACCACAACACCAACCAGTAACCAGAACATTTACACACAACCACAACAACAACCAGCAACCAGAACATTTACACACCACCACAACCAGAACATGTACACACAACAACAACACCAACCAGCAACCAGAACATTTACACACCACCACAACACCCACCAGCAACCAGAACATTTACACACAACCACAACACCAACCAGCAACCAGAACATTTACACACAACCACAACACCCACCAGCAACCAGAACATTTACACACAACCACAACACCAACCAGCAACCAGAATATTTACACACCACCACAACACCCACCAGCAACCAGAACATTTACACACCACCACAACCAGAACATTTACACACAACCACAACACCAACCAGCAACCAGAACATTTACACACCACCACAACACCAACCAGCAACCAGAACATTTACACACAACCACAACACCCACCAGCAACCAGAACATTTACACACAACCACAACACCAACCAGCAACCAGAACATTTACACACAACCACAACACCCACCAGCAACCAGAACATTTACACACAACCACAACAACCAGCAACCAGAACATTTACACACAACAACAACCAGCAACCAGCAACCAGAACATTTACACACCACCACAACCAGAACATGTACACACAACAACAACACCAACCAGCAACCAGAACATTTACACACCACTACAACACCAACCAGCAACCAGAACATTTACACACAACCACAACACCCACCAGCAACCAGAACATTTACACACAACCACAACACCAACCAGCAACCAGAACATTTACACACCACCACAACACCCACCAGCAACCAGAACATTTACACACAACCACAACACCAACCAGCAACCAGAACATTTACACACAACCACAACACCAACCAGCAACCAGAACATTTACACACCACCACAACACCCACCAGCAACCAGAACATTTACACACAACCACAACACCAACCAGCAACCAGAACATTTACACACAACCACAACAACCAGCAACCAGAACATTTACACACAACAACAACCAGCAACCAGCAACCAGAACATTTACACACCACCACAACCAGAACATGTACACACAACAACAACACCAACCAGCAACCAGAACATTTACACACCACCACAACACCAACCAGCAACCAGAACATTTACACACAATCACAACACCCACCAGCAACCAGAACATTTACACACAACCTCAACACCAACCAGCAACCAGAACATTTACACACAACCACAACACCCACCAGCAACCAGAACATTTACACACAACCACAACAACCAGCAACCAGAACATTTACACACAACAACAACCAGCAACCAGAACATTTACACACAACCACAACACCCACCAGCAACCAGAACATTTACACACAACCACAACACCAACCAGCAACCAGAACATTTACACACCACCACAACACCAACCAGCAACCAGAACATTTACACACAACCACAACACCAACCAGCAACCAGAACATTTACACACAACAACCAGCAACCAGAACATTTACACACCACCACAACACCCACCAGCAACCAGAACATTTACACACAACCACAACACCAACCAGCTACCAGAACATTTACACACAACCACAACACCAACCAGCTACCAGAACATTTACACACAACCACAACAACCAGCAACCAGAACATTTACACACAACAACAACCAGCAACCAGAACATTTACACACAACCACAACACCAACCACTACAAGAACATTTACACACAACCACAACACCAACCAGAACATTTACACACAACCACAACACCAACCAGCTACCAGAACATTTACACACAACAACAACCAGCAACCAGAACATTTACAGACAACCACAACACCAACCAGAACATTTACACACATCCACAACACCAACCAGCTACCAGAACATTTACACACATCCACAACACCAACCAGCAACCAGAACATTTACACACAACCACAACAACAACCAGTAACCAGAACGGTGGTGGAGAAATCCAGCGTTCCAGGCTGTGAAGGGAACGTCGCCACTTTTCATTCCTTCCCAACAAACAACCCAACTGTCAGAGCTCCATGTTCATCTTTAAACCAGCATGAAGTTCCTCTTCTCCACATTCTTCATCTAATGTTCCACCTAAAACACTGCAACTCCAGACACTCGGAACTCCAACACTCGGAACAGCTTCAGCTTAGCAGATCATCTTAAACTGAAAGTTTCACAGAGACACCTTTAATCTACTTTGTGTTTGATGTACAGATGAAAGAGAGTAGCTAGTATTCACCGTATTTGGCCACACCCACTTTCAAGCGTGTGTTTCTTCCGCCTTTGTGTTAGAAGTTCCGCTCAGCTAACCGAAATAAATACAGTTATATGGGAGGAGACCAGAGAGACAGTAAGAAGTTCTAATAGGACAACACTGTCTCCTCCGAGGTTAATAACACAGTGGGTGGGTGATATGAGAAGGTGGTCTGAGGTTAATAACACAGTGGGTGGGTGATATGAGAAGGTGGTCTGAGGTTAATAACACAGTGGGTGGGTGATATGAGAAGGTGGTCTGAGGTTAATAACACAGTGGGTGGGTGATATGAAAAGGTGGTCTGAGGTTAATAACACAGTGGGTGGGTGATATGAGAAGGTGGTCTAAGGTTAATAACACAGTGGGTGGGTGATATGAGAAGGTGGTCTGAGGTTAATAACACAGTGGGTGGGTGATATAAGAAGGTGGTCTGAGGTTACTTATGGAGACATGTTTAATTACTCTGTACTCTCGGAAGGTGTAGACGGTTCAGTAATGAAAAACTAGAAAAGTACTGAAGCGTATCAGTACCTGCGCAGTGGGAAGGTGGGCGTGTCCTCCTACACACAGACGGTGAGTTTATATTTCTGAAAGCCGGTTAAACCCAAGTCCAGCCAGCTGCCCGAGCCACTCTGCGTGGGTGTTAGTTACAGTCCAGATAGCCTAGCGCGGTGGACACTGATCAGAAAACAGTTACTGAACTGATAGACTCACCAGCACCCGACACGTCTGCTTCCTCGGAGCTTCATAAGCGAGACAGTTCTCTGGATAAGGAAGCTCTGGTGCTGGTTCTCCTCCACAGAATGGTAGGAGCAGACATATGGAGGTTTGGGTGGAGGTTTTAAATTTAGAGCTTCAGTCATAGACGCAGGTGGTCTTCTTTGGAAGGCGGTCCCCCAACACTCTGATCTTTATGTGCTGTGTTTGTAACTCTGTTGTTCAAGCCAAGTTTTCCTCTTTTTCCAATTACTGACACAAAGTAAACAAAGATGGCGCCCCCCAGTGTTGTCATGGAAAATATCATGAATAGCTAACGTTAGATACTTGCAGCTCCAAAAAACCAGCATAGTATATGTAAATAAGCTCTGTTTTGGTTTCGCTTCTTATAACTTCAGCATGAATGGGCGGGGCTAAACTCCTTTTTTTGTGACATCACAAAAAACACTGAATTTATGTTTTGAAACTTTAACAATGTTTGTAAACATCCAACATCAAACACTTTTGTTAAAAGACAGTGAAGGACATTTGGTTTAATGCTATGAACGTCCCGCGTGCTGTAACCCGCAGCTCTGAGGTAACCCGGCGTCCTCTTGGTGCGGTGAAGGAATTCGGCTCAGAGCTTGTCACTGTGCCAGCGGTTTCTTGTACTTGTTTTGATTGATTTTCACTTTGATCCCAATCCTTTATTGCTTGCTTCGCTTGTGTTTTGCTCCACAGTATATAATCCGGCCTTGCTTTCTTCTCTGATACAGAGCAGAAACACCTTTGGGACACGATGAGGGCAGGGTTATTATCGTTAACTAAAACAAACGAAATAACGAAAACGGAAATTGAGAAAACATTTTCGTTAACTGAGATAAATAAATTAAAAGTAATTAAAAGAAAAAAGCAATAAATAACTGGAACTGTATTATGCATTTACAAACGTTTATGGAGACTGGGATGTCCACATGACTATGTGCCTTCAAAATGTTTAGGATTTCACTCGAACCAGAATTCAGCTCCCCCGGTGCTGCAAGAGTGAAGAGTTTTTATTACACAATACTTATTCTGACCTTTTTGAATTCTGCACCTGAAAAATAGCACAAAGTGTAAAAAAAAACTAAAACTAATACTAGAACTAATTAAAACTAAACTAAAACTAAGCAGTAATAAAAAAACAACAACTAATAAAAACTAATAAAAGTTAGAAAAAAAATATAGTAACTATAAACTATAGTTAAAAATCCAAAACTATTATAACTTTGCGTGAGAGGTTCCTGAATTAAAGTTCGACCTGTAGGCTGTAGGCTCAGTGGGTGGAGCTAAACTGCTGCAGGCTGAATGGGTGGACCTAAACTGCTGCAGGCTGAATGGGTGGAGCTAAACTGCTGCAGGCTCAATGGGTGGACCTAACCTGCTGTAGGCTGAATGGGTGGAGCTAAACTGTTGTAGACTGAATAAATCGCACTAAACTGCTGTAGGATGAATGAGGTTGGATTTAACTGCTGTAGGCTAAATGGGTGGGGTTTAACTGCTGTAGGCTGAATGGGCAGAGCCAAACTGTTGTAGGATAAATGGGTGGAGCTTAACTGCTGTAGGCTGAATGGGTGGGGTTAAACTGCTGTAGAATGAATGGGGTGGGGATAAACTGTTGTAGGCTGAATGAGGTTGGACTAAACTGCTGTAGGCTGAATAGGTGGAGATAAGCTGCTATAGGCTGATTGGGTGGAGCTAAGCTGCTATAGGTTAAATGGGTGGAGCTAAACTGCTGTAGGATGATTGGGTGGACCTAACCTGCTGTAGGCTGAATGGGTGGAGCTAAACTGTTGTAGACTGAATAAATCGCACTAAACTGCTGTAGGATGAATGAGGTTGGATTTAACTGCTGTAGGCTAAATGGGTGGGGTTTAACTGCTGTAGGCTGAATGGGCAGAGCCAAACGGTTGTAGGATAAATGGGTGGGGCTAAACTGCTGTAGGCTGAATGAGGTTGGACTAAACTGCTGTAGGATGAATGGGGTTGGACTAAACTGCTGTAGGATAAATGGGTGGAGCTAAACTGCTGTAGGCTGATTAGGTGGATATAAGCTGCTATAGGTTAAATGGGTGGAGATAAGCTGCTATAGGCTAATTGGGTGGAGCTAAGCTGCTATAGGTTAAATGTTTGGAGCTAAACTGCGGTAGGTTAAATGGGTGGAGCTAAACCGCTGTAGGTTAAGTGGGTGGAGCTAAACTGCTGTAGGTTAAATGGGTGGAGCTTAACTGCTGTAGGCTGGTTTTTACACCACTTGATTCTATTAATTCATAAATTGAGTGAAGTTAAATCTCTTGTGTTTAGGTTACAGGAGTAAAGGATGGAAACACGGCTGTTCTTCAGATGACTGGTGTACATACAACACAGCAAACAGTTTTGGTTTAAAAAGCTTTTTTAATATGAGGCGCTCGTATTTCTGTGTAAAACAAAATGAAATTCAAGATGAGTCATAAGATAAGAGTGGTCCGGAGTCTGCAAGTAAAACCCCCAGCAGAGCTTGTTCTGATGAGTATATGGGGAGCATTGTTCTATTTCTGGCCCTTTATGGTCGACCCCTATGCAGAACTCGTTATGAGACTGAGCCCACTTACTGGATCTCTCCCTCTGTGAACGTCACGGTAAACATTGGCAGACAAGTCGAGCAGATGTGATGAAATCTCCAGTTCTCAGCGAGACTGACCCCATGCTGCTATTGGTTATTTCATGAGAGAGAGAGAGAGAGAGAGAGAGAGAGAGAGAGATCTGCAAGGGCTATTTTGATCTGACCAGCACTATAAACTGGAAAGTACAAGGTTGGTGTTTCTATTAAAGTGGCCAGTGAGTGAAAGTACAAGCAGGTGTTTCTATTAAATTAGCCAGTTGGGAAAAGTACAAGGTTGGTGTTCCTAATAAAGTGGCCAGTGAGTGAAAGTACAAGGTAAGTGTTTCTAATAAAGCGGCCGTTTAGTGGGTGTACAAAGTAGGTGTTTCTAATAAAGTGTCCGGTTAGTAGATGTTCAAGGTTGATGTTTCTAATAAAGTGGCCAGTTAGTTGAAGTACAATGCAGTTGTTTCTGTTAAAGTGGCCAGTGAGTGAAAGTACAAGGTAAGTGTTTCTAATAAAGTGGCCAGTTAGTTGAAGTACAATGCAGTTGTTTCTGTTAAAGTGGCCAGTTATTAAAAAGACAAAGTTGGTATTTCTATTAAAGTAGCCAGTAAGTGAAAGTACATGGTGGGTGTTTCTAATAAAGTGTCCGGTTAGTGGGTGTACAAAGTAGGTGTTTCTAATAAAGTGTCCGGTTAGTAGATGTTCAAGGTAGGTGTTTCTAATAAAGTGGCCAGTTAGTTGAAGTACAATGTAGTTGTTTCTGTTAAAGTGGCCAGTGAGTGAAAGTACAAGGTAAGTGTTTCTAATAAAGTGGCCAGTTAGTTGAAGTACAATGCAGTTGTTTCTGTTAAAGTGGCCAGTTATTAAAAAGACAAAGTTGGTATTTCTATTAAAGTAGCCAGTAAGTGAAAGTACATGGTGGGTGTTTCTAATAAAGTGTCCGGTTAGTGGGTGTACAAAGTAGGTGTTTCTAATAAAGTGTCCGGTTAGTAGATGTTCAAGGTAGGTGTTTCTAATAAAGTGGCCAGTTAGTTGAAGTACAATGTAGTTGTTTCTGTTAAAGTGGCCAGTGAGTGAAAGTACAAGGTAAGTGTTTCTAATAAAGTGGCCAGTTAGTTGAAGTACAATGCAGTTGTTTCTGTTAAAGTGGCCAGTTATTAAAAAGACAAAGTTGGTATTTCTATTAAAGTAGCCAGTAAGTGAAAGTACATGGTGGGTGTTTCTAATAAAGTGTCCGGTTAGTGGGTGTACAAAGTAGGTGTTTCTAATAAAGTGTCCGGTTAGTAGATGTTCAAGGTAGGTGTTTCTAATAAAGTGGCCAGTTAGTTGAAGTACAATGTAGTTGTTTCTGTTAAAGTGGCCAGTGAGTGAAAGTACAAGGTTAGTGTTTCTAATAAAGTGGCCAGTTAGTTGAAATACAATGCAGATGTTTCTGTTAAAGTGGCCAGTGAGTGAAAGTACAAGGTAAGTGTTTCTAATAAAGTGGCCAGTTAGTTGAAGTACAATGCAGTTGTTTCTGTTAAAGTGGCCAGTTATTAAAAAGACAAAGTTGGTGTTTCTATTAAAGTAGCCAGTAAGTGAAAGTACATGGTGGGTGTTTCTAATAAAGTATCCAGTCAGTGGGTGTACAAAGTAGGTGCTTCTAATAAAGGGTTAGTAGATGTTCAAGATGGGTGTTTCAATTTTTAGGGCGTTACTGTTTTCAGGAACACCCCCTCGTTTTCATTGGCTAAAACAAGAACGTCCTCGCCTTTTTCTTCGCTTCAACACAGAACCAGTAGAATTGTGTGTGGGTGTATATATGTATATGCATATGTATAGATATGTGAATATGTGTATGTATGTATATCTATTTTGATTTATTTTCTTTGTTTGTTTATTTGTTTATTTATTATTTATTTGTATTATTATTATTATTTCAATTTTTTTTATTTATTTTTTTTTTTCCTCTCCTCTTTTTCCCCTTTTTTATTGCCTGTCAAGCCTGGCTAAATAAATAAAATAAAAAGGATAGATACATAAATAAATACATATAAATACAAATAATAAGAATAGGCTATAGAAAACCTATAGAGCTGTTCTTGTAAAAGCAAATATGTTTGGTAGATCAGTTCATTTGGATCACCATTCCAATTGCGAAAACCAGACATGACAACAACAATACATTGATACTAATTACAAGCAAAACAACAATAAACATATAAAATGACTAACATAACATGTTCAGTTAGAGGGAGTCAGTAATTGGAAGAAGAGGAAAACTTGGCTTGAACAACAGAGTTACAAACACAGCACATAAAGATCAGAGTGTTGGGGGGCCGCCTTCCAAAGAAGACCAGCTGCGTCTCTGACTGAAGCTCTAAATTTAAAACATCCACCCAAACCTCCGTATGTCTGCTCTTACCATTCTGTGGAGGAGAACCAGCACCAGAGCTTCCTTATCCAGAGAAATGTCTCGCTTATGACGCTCCGAGGAAGCAGACGTGTCGGGTGCTGGTGAGTCTGATCAGTGTCCACCGCGCTAGGCTATCTGGACTGTAACTAACACCCACGCAGAGTGGCTCGGGCAGCTGCTGGACTTGGGTTTAACCGGCTTTCAGAAATATAAACTCACCGTCTGTGTGTAGGAGGACACGCCCACCTTCCCACTGTGCAGGTACTGATACGCTTCAGTACTTTTCTAGTTTTTCATTACTGAACCGTCTACACCTTCCGAGAGTACAGAGTAATTAAACATGTCTCCATGAGTAACCTCAGACCACCTTCTCATATCACCCACCCACTGAGTTATTAACCTCAGACCACCTTCTCATATCACCCACCCACTGTGTTATTAACCTCAGACCACCTTCTCATATCACCCACCCACTGTGTTATTAACCTCAGACCACCTTCTCATATCACCCACCCACTGTGTTATTAACCTCAGACCACCTTCTCATATCACCCACCCACTGTGGTATTAACCTCGGATGAGTCAGTGTTGTACCATTAGAACTTCCTACTGTCTCTCTGGCCTCCTCCCATCTAACTGCATTCATTTTGTTCAGTTGAGCAGAAGTTCTAACACAAAGTGGGTGTGGTCAAATATGGTGAATATTCTCTCGTGTCACTACTAAACACACCTGTTGTCGATATTGGCCTGTTGGGGGCGGTTCTGGTCAATCCATATTGGTTGGGGGGTGTACAGGAATGCCCCAGCCAGGCACGCCCCTGGCTGCAGCTCGACCCTTCTCAGCACATTAACCTTTTCAACACATTTCGTGTTTGAAACTCTAAGATTAGGTAACTTACCTGAACATTTTAGAGAAATGCTTCATCGTATACTTCTACCTTTAAAAAAAAAATCAGGTCATCGTTCACCAGCAGTAAGAGAAAACGAGCCCAAACTTTTGCATACCACTACGTTTGGATGTAATTAGCAGTGCTGTAGTACAGCTGCGCCGGTCCCCCGCGTGTATTTGGAGTTAATTATCTGTAAATTATATCACACCGTTGCAGGAGAGGAAGAAACAGAATAGCAGAGGCCAAGAAATAGTTGGAGTTACTGTATCATTTGTTATCCAATGCAATCTTTCCCGGTGAGTCCCAGCGGGTGGCGCCGTGCCGTGTATTAGTACGATTTATTCCAGCTGACAGGGTTGGAGGGGAGATTAGATGTAGATCCCTGTTTAAACAGCACTAGTTTCGACAGGGTCCCAGTTCTTCGGCATGCTGCTCTTCAGCTGGGGGCTGGGGGACGGAACAGCTTCAGCTGGACATACACTTTAATATCAATAGGTCTCTTAAGACATTTCAAAGACAGCCTGGCCTTTGTAGTTCTACACTTACAGACTGTAGTTCATCTGATTCTCTGTATACTTATATACCATGTATCTTCAATGGTCAGGACCACCTCAGGACCACCACATAACCGGAACTTGGTAGAGTTTGTTGTCTTTGCACTGTGACTCAGAACTCTACCTCGTCTCAGTCTATCCAAAGACTTGTCTGAAGTATCTGCTGCAGGCCTACTTCACCTCCAAGTCTCAGCCAACAGAGCTGCTCTTGTTCTGCTCCTCTCTTGAGGGTGTTATGGTCACTCCGATCCCCTGGGGGCTAAATAGCCTAGTGGTTAAGGTTACCGAACACCAGTGGGGGCATTTTATCCCCCATGGGCATCATGGGAAACAGGCTTTGCACCGCAGGGCTTTGCGTTCTAAGGTTTCAAATGCCTGTTTGAGTCACTCTTGATTAAACCTCTGTCAGCTACCTGTTAGGAGCCAATCAAATTTCTCGTTTCAAGGCAGCATCAAGCTCATGTGTCTCAGTACATCACTGTTGTGCAACCTTAAGTCTTGTAGGCTACGGAATAGAATGAATCAGGTTGTCTCAAGATCAGAGGTTGGCAATGCAAATGTTTATGTATTGCAAAGCAACTATATTATCATCTGCTTTAATCTCATTTTTTATTTATTTTGAAATATCTGTTGGATTTTCCCGATATTTTCTGAGATGTCAACAACATTCCAACTCCAGATTGTCTGATCTGCTTGTGTGATTCAGGATTGTGTACAGCTTTGTGATCAGACGCACATTTCCCCATTGTAACACATTTTTGTGGAATTGTTTCCAATTAGGAATGAATGCGATGGACGCCCAGCTATGGTACTTCTACTCTACCGACAGACACAGTTTCGCATACACTAAATCTGGGCTGAACCCTGAGTACAACTCTTTTATTGTATTAGCCAGTGCAGTAGAGACCAAACCGGATCCCCACATGAAGATCAATCTGTTAGCAACTCAACAAGTTGATTAGTTTTCATTTATTATTAGCAGGTTTTGGTCTCTCCTGTAAAGTTCCGATATAAACGATATGAACGTCACATGTACAGCCTCAGAAAGAAGGTCCAGCTTGATGTTTCTTCTAAATTCCTAATCAGCATCATACTGAAGAAGATATGATGACAACCAAGCACGACCGGAGTTCTCTTTGAATTTTCTTTCAATCATCACATTCATGTTCCTCAGCCTGCAATTACACATTTCCACCAGAGAGGTCCCCAAAACGTAAGTCCACCATACACCATATATCACCATAGGTCCCCAAAACGTAAGTCCACCATACACCATATATCATCCCCACTGCATGGCATTTTTAAAAAAAGTTTAATGTGCTGTCAGGCTGCAGTGAGACCACCTCTCTCTCTCTCTCTCTCTCACTCTCTCTCTCTCTGCTGAGAAGAATCTACAGGTGCTGGATGATCTGGGGGTCATGGAGGAGAGGAGTTTTATCGTGATGAAAGCTCAGCCAGCATCCTGACCACAGCCACATAAAGCTGACCTAAAAGCACTCAGCCACTTCTCTTGCTCTCTTTCTCTCTCTCCCCCTCTCTCTTTCTCTGTTCTCTATAAAATACTGAAGGATATGAGCTCACTAATGTACCACCACTCAGGTCTGGAAGGATAGCATAGCAGCAAAACAATATAGGATGTATACAGATCAATGTAGAATTATCAAACATCGCATTCACAGTTCTGTTACAGTTGGTAATCTTTGGGACAATAAAGTTCAACCCAACGACTGAGACTAAATAAACCTGGACTTGATCCTGGAAGTAACGCTCTGGTTTAATTGACTGTTAAAAAACTCATTCATATCAAACCGTAAACAAGGCTGAGTTGATTGATTGATATGGTATTTTGTGTCTGATGCTAATTGGTGCCTATCTGGTTGTTAAGTCTAATGTAAATACCATCCAAACGTGCTGCAGACCCCCGAAACAGATGACAATCAAAGAACTTGTAACACTCACTTGTGTATTCCGGCACCACTGTGGGTCTAAACTGGCAAAAGTCTAACTGTCTCTTTGTGGATCTCCTTAATAGGGTTTTATAGGGAGTTTCATGCTATGAACCCACATCTTAATGCTCTGGTTATAAGATGTTTTCATGTGCTGCCTGGCGAAAGCAAAGATAGTTAGTCTTAACTAGTTATCTCCACCTTAGCCAGCTAGCTAACCTTAGCTCTGCCTTAGCTAGATTCCTAGCTATCTTCGTCAGCCCCTGTTTGACAGACAAGCCTGACAAACCAATATACAAAGATGCCTAACTCCTTACACTTAGCATTAAACTATGTGTAATTGCTTCAGCAGCGTTCGGAAAATAGCATTTATGTTAGTGGTTTGGTGCTATTGGATTCAAATGTTAGCTAGCTAGCTAATCTAGCTAACGTTAGCACCCACTGGTAAAAGCCAAACTGGCTTTTTGGGAATCTCCTTAATGAACTATAGTGTTTAATAAAGTGTTTCATGCTACGAACCCACATCTTAATGTTCTGGTTATTAGCTGTTTTTTTATGTGCGGACCAGCTAAAGCAATGATAGTTAGCCTTAGCCAACTACCTAGCATTAGCTCAGACCAGGCCAGCTATCTCTGCCGTAGTCATCTAGCTAGCGTTAGCTCTGCCTTAGCTAGATCGCTACCTAAGGTTCTCAGATTTGTGACTGACAAGCCAGACAAACCAAAATATGAAGAAGCCTACCTCGTCATACTTGGCTTTAAACTATATTTAGCTAATTTAGCTACCATTAGCAACCACGTTAGGTAAAACTGTCTCTTTTTGGATCTACTATGGGGTTTTATGAGGTGTTTTATGCTATGAACCCACATCTTAATGTTCCAGTTGTTAGCTGTTTTTATGTGCAGACCTGCTAAAGCAGATTCGACAGCTAGCTTGCATTAGCTCAGACTTAGTCAGTTATCTCTGTCTTAGTCAGCTATATAGCTATCAGCTATCTGTTTGAACGCCAAGCCTGAGAAACTATATGAAGATGTTTCTTCACAGCAAGAAACACCCTATAAAAGCCCAGAGTTGATGTCACATTGGCTATCTATCTAATATTGAAGCCCACTGATATCAAACTTTTTTTTTTATGTTTTCTTTCTCGTCGCAAAGAAATTAGAAGTTAGAACGTTTTGGATTCAGATCTATTTCAGTAAGGAGAACATCAGTCAGTGCAGTAGAGACTTTACAGGACCCGGACATGAAGGTCAATACGTCAACAGCTCAACAGGCAGATTAGTTTTCATTCATTATTAGCAGTGTTAGCGCTTTTAGCTGCCGTATTCCTTTAAGAGCTGTTGTGTTTGACTTGGTTTGAAGGCACTGTTGAAATCTATAAGCTCATCGCTGACACTAAAGCTCCTAATGCTGCACCTCACAGTGATTAAATGCTGGCAATGAAACAATAGATTGTCCTCAAAAGCTGCAGAATCCGTCTCTTAATTTCCTCACAGGAGGAAAAAAGAGTTTATGTAATGACTTCGGGGGGAAACGGCTCTCTCGGGTGGAACTGCTTGTCATCATTTTTGTCATGTTCTGAAGAATTATGGACCAATAAAACGGCAAATCTAATTTTGTCCCTCTTTGTTTTCCAGCTCTTCTTCTCCACGAGCTGCACTTAATGTAAAAAAAAGCTGGGATAGAAAATTTCCAGCTGAGGCTTGTGTGATCACAACCAGTGAAAAGATGAGCCCAACAATGGGCTCGGCAGATCTGGAGATTCCCGAGAACCAGCCCGCTCTGGAGGGTCCGGAGCTTCTGCTGCAAAATAAAAGTATGTAGCCCAGCCTGCAAAATCAATACGGGCTACATGAATGCAATTCAATTAGCGGCGAGGTCAGCACTTCTGAACGGATCGAAGCTTATCTTATGGTCTGCTCACAGTTCATGAATGAGCTTATTAATAACCCCTGTGTTCTGAGCTGCTGCAGAGCAGAAGAAATCAAGCAGGCCAAAGGTACGTCTGATAAACCAGGTTTATATGATCATTTAGATAGTTCTTCATGTCAGATTCAATCTAAGCCATTAAAAAGACCATTTAGATATTCACCACATGAAGTCTGTGACCTGGAGGCTGATGTGATTATCTCAGGACAAACAACACAAATCCTTACAATACAAACAAATGTATAATTTAACGAGACGGATGAACTAATAGAATTGTAATTGTGAAAATTAATAATAGTGGTTAATATAGTATGGTGGGTTACACTGGTACACTCTGTCCTGTAGACTGGGGTTCAGTTCCCCACCTGGGTAACCACCTTACTCTATACCAATAAGAGTCCTTGGGTAACACTACCTTCACCTACCTGTGTACAGGTAAACTGTAACACTACATTCACCTACCTGTGTACAGATAAACTGTAACACTACCTTCACCTACCTGTGTACAGGTAAACTGTAACACTACCTTCACCTACCTGTGTACAGGTAAACTGTAACACTACCTTCACCTACCTGTGTACAGGTAAACTGTAACACTACCTTCACCTACCTGTGTACAGGTAAACTGTAACACTACCTTCACCTACCAGTGTACAGGTAAACTGTAACACTACATTCACCTACCTGTGTACAGATAAACTGTAACACTACCTTCACCTACCTGTGTACAGGTAAACTGTAACACTACCTTCACCTACCTGTGTACAGGTAAACTATAACACTACCTTCACCTACCCATGAGAGAGAATGAGAGAGAGAGAAGGAGAGAGAGAGAGAGAATGAGAGAAAGAGAGAATGAGAGAGAGTGAGAGAGAGAGAAAGAGAGAGAGAATGAGAGAAAGAGATAATGAGAGAGAATGAGAGAGAGAGAGAGAGA